>JARYGA010029860.1:0-35912 GCA_030545235.1 Helianthus tuberosus
CTGTGGATTATATTCGACTATTTGTGATACTTAATATTACAATATCATTTGGTTGAATTAAATCTATATATTGCTTCCGCTGTGCATTTAAATATTGTGTTGTTTGACTATTATGTTGCCAACCACGTCACGATACTCCCCCACCGGGCCCACCGGTGACACGTGGAAATCCGGGGTGTGACAGGTTGGTATCAGAGCCAACTCTGAGTGAATTAAACACTAACCTTTTGTGTTTAATCTCAGTTACACAATTGCACATTCCTAAATCTTCGAGTCTAGACAAAGAACTTAGGAATAATCCAAATTGTTCAAATTTTATTTATTTAAATTTTGTCTTCTATTTTTCCTTGTTATTACCTTGTGTGTTTTAACAGGTACAATAATGCCGCCAAGATTTAGACGAGGTGGTCGAGGAAAGGAGCCAGCTAGTGCCCCTAACGACCATGAGGCAGGACCATCATACCGACGAACTTCTTCTTCGAGGAATGACGAAACGAGGGAGTTATGGAGGACATATGAAGACGATGACAGACGATCTTTTTCGCACTCATCAACACTTCCATATCAGGACTCTTATGGGCCTCAGTCGGAGAACGAACCCCACAACCCGCAACGTTTCTTTGGCGACCCTACTCCTGTTTTTCAGGGTCAGTTTAACCCGGCAGAGTACCTGCCAGAGCAAGTGGGCTTTAACCCACTTGGACCGGAAGATCACTTTTCTGGTGATCAGGATATGGACGAGGACACAGATCCCGTCGAGGCGTCAACCGGATCCATGAACCATCCTTTCGTGATCTCAGACGGATCGTCATATCACGGAACACCATACCAGGGTCCGGATAGTCACATGGCACGGTTCGAACAGTGTGAGTGGTACAATACACCATCTTACCACCCATCACCTCACCAGCAGCCACCGCAGCAGCCTCATCAAGATTCTTCTGGGGAACACGGGTTTGTGGCAGTCACGCCACCGCCCCCACCGCCACCAGTTCATTTAGAGCCTCCAGCACCTCCAAGACGTAGGAGGACTGGCGCACGGATCTCAACACGAGAAGTTGATTTTCGTATCAACACCCCTCAACACTCTAGCGGTAGCCATTACCCGCCAACTCATGAAGGCCCACAGATGGGTGGACCTTCTGTCCCAGTTTCGGAGGTGAATTCAGCACCTATAGTACCGTCACCACCGGGTTTTGGCCACCCAATCCCTGCGTATACTGCTCCGGCAACTTACAACCCATATGGACCACCAGCATACCATGGCTATAACTATGCGGATGATCCCTACAACGTGGCATCAGGCTACCATGCCCATAATAATCCCGAGGGACCATACGGACCCCCTTGGGGAATGGGATACCCAGCTCGGGGGTATCAAGCACCTGTACAGCCGCCACCACAATACCAGCCACCAGGGGCTCCTCCCCATGAGCAGGAGGAACTCCGCCGAAGACTGGCCAAAGTGGAGCAAGACTTCCAGAAGGAACGTAAGAAGAATGAGGGATTTATGAGTGGGTTGGCAAACTTGCTTAAGGGGAAGAAGAAGAAACGGGATCGTTAAATCCCCATATATATATTGTTGTATTTCCTTGTTTAAAAATCAAGTCCCTACGTGGACATTTATTATTTGTATGCGTATGTAGTCCCTGCGTGGACATCTACCTTTGTACTTAGTCCCTACTAGGACTTGTTTCTATTTTAGCCCCTGCGAGGGCATATCTTTCTGTAAGACCCCTGCGTGGGCATGTACTGGTTTAGAACCCTGCGTGGGTAAGTTTGTTATTTGTAAAAGACCCGTTTAGGGCTGTGTGTAATAGTATAATAGATTAATGGAATGTTTGTTTTTTTTTAAATTTCATAATTGCCATATGCGCATATATAATATATAAATGAAATAAATTAAAATCATTCCTTTTAAATTAATCTGCCTATGAAATTAATTAATTAAGGATCTTAAAAGTGTGAACCCTAGCTTCGTGTCAAATATAAGACCGGGCCAAAATGGTAAGACCTGTTTAAAAGATTCAATTCCCAGTTAACATCTTAAAACATGTTAACTCTCCTGACAGAAGTGATTCGTTAAAATCACATACGTCATATTATAAAGGAATTCCTTAAAAGATTCCTAACCTAGTTTAATGATCTCTGAATCCTAGGTTTACATCATCAATTAAGATGATCATATTTTAACCATACGTGGTAATATAATGCCTACGGGCCCTTCTCATTTTCATATGAGACAAAAGACAGTATTAGTCTGTGACCCTGTCTGATAAAGGTAATGAACTAGGTTCAAACCTTAAAAAGCCTTGATTCTTTGAATTCATAGCTTATAATTTAAATTGTCCCTGTGACTAGGCCTTATGTGCTAATAAAACTGTTATTGTTTTATAATTAGGATAAATTATTTTAGAAATCCTAAATAAATGTGAGGAATAAATTAACCATATATGGTCTATGTTTACCGCGGTTAATAAAAATTACCATAAAAGACAATTCTATAATAAACTCACCAATAAATTATTGTCAATATGTTACAGTTCAAAATACATGGCAGACTCAAACGAGGTCAACAGTCACCCAGGAATAGTGCCTGATAATGCCCATGTGAACGTAGCAGGTGCCGAGTTGCAAGCTATGATAGACAATGCGGTTAATAGAGCCATGGATAGACAGCCCCATGGATCAAGTGGTACCCATACGAGGACCCAATCTGCACCACGCTCTAGAACACCTTCCAGGACCCACACTGCCCACAACAGTAATTCTCACCACTCGTCAAACCGAAGGAGTGTTCCATCCCAGAGGGTCATTCAGGATCAAGGACCCCGTAATAGGGGGTGCACCTATAAATACTTTGTGTCGTGCAAACCCAGAGACTTCAATGGGGAAAGAGGAGCTGTTGATTGCATGACGTGGATGGATGAAATGGATACTGTGGTGGATATTAGTGGTTGCCATGAAAGGGATATTGTGAAGTTTGTCTCACAGTCGTTCAAAGGAGAAGCCCTAGCCTGGTGGAGATCATTGATCCAGGCTACAGGAAAGGTTCCGTTATACAACATGACCTGGGAGCAGTTCATGGCACAAATCAAAGAAAATTTCTGCCCTCAACATGAGGTTGAGAGAATTGAATCTGACTTCCTGGCGCTGGTCATGAAGAACCTTGACTGTCAGACCTACCTAACCAGTTTCAACACCTTGTCGAGGTTGGTCCCTTACTTGGTAACTCCGGAGCCTAAACGTATAGCTCGTTTCATTGGAGGGTTGGAACCGGAGATTAAGGCGAATGTGAAGGCCTCTAGACCAACTACTTTTCGGTCAGTAACGGACATTTCATTGTCCCTTACCTTGGATGCTGTTAGGCAAAGGTCACAGAGGAAAAGTGACACCGAAAAGAGGAAGCGTGAGGATGACAACTCACGTCGTACAGACAAGAAGCAGAAGGGAAACAATGACCAGAAGAAAGGGTCAGGTTTTAGGAGGGATGGCCAGCAGTCGGGTGAAAAACCCAAATGTAAAATCTGCAAGAGGCAGCACTTTGGCAAGTGCAGGTTTGAATCCAACTCTCAATCACAATCGAAGCCTTTTGCTTGTGGTTTATGCAAATCCAGGGAACACAAAACCGTGGATTGCAAGAAAATAAAAGATGCAACTTGCTATGGTTGCAATGAAAAAGGGCACATCAAGAGCAATTGCCCAAAATATGCCAAGAAGCCGGAAGAGGCTAGGAAGACCAATGCAAGGGTCTTCAGAATGGATGCAAAGGAAGCCGTCAAGGACGACAACGTGATAACAGGTACCTTTCTCGTAAATGATGTTTATGCGAGAGTGTTATTTGATTCAGGCGCTGATAAGTCGTTTGTAGATGATAAGTTTTGTGAATTGTTAAAACTACCTGTTAGAACTTTAAGTGTGAAGTATGAGGTGGAACTAGCCGATGGCACAATAGAAACCGCTTCAACCTTATTAGATGGATGTTTCATATCCATTAGGAATCACTCTTTTCCTTTATCCCTACTTCCTTTAAAACTAGCCGGTTTCGACATAGTTTTGGGTATGGACTGGTTATCACATAACCAGGCCCAAATTATTTGCAATAAGAAGCAAGTGATGATCAAGACTTCGTCTGGTGAATCACTAACTATCCAGGGAGATACCCAGTATGGGCTGCCCGAGAGGATGTCTATACTCAAAGACTCAAAGTGTTTGAAGAAGGGCTGTGTCATCTACATGGCACAGGTGATTATTGATGAACCGAAACCCAAGATTGGAGATATCCCAGTCATTTCTGAATACCCCGAAGTATTTCCTGAAGAACTACCTGGTTTGCCACCAGATAGGCAAGTGGAATTCAGGATTGACATTATTCCTGGATCAGCACCAGTTGCAAGGGCGCCTTATAGGTTGGCACCAACAGAGATGAAAGAATTGAGGACGCAGCTAGATGATCTTCTAGCCAAAGGTTTCATCAAACCTAGTTCGTCTCCTTGGGGAGCACCAGTTTTATTCGTCAAGAAGAAGGATGGATCGATGCGTCTGTGCATCGACTACCGCGAGCTTAATAAGGTTACTATCAAGAATAGGTATCCTTTGCCCAGAATCGACGATCTGTTCGATCAACTTCAAGGGGCAAGTTTCTTCTCAAAGATTGACTTGAGGTCAGGCTACCATCAATTGAAGGTTAGAGATGAAGATGTGCACAAGACTGCATTTAGGACTCGTTATGGTCATTACGAGTTCCTAGTGATGCCTTTTGGGCTCACCAATGCACCAGCCGCATTCATGGATCTCATGAATCGCGTTTGTAAGCCTTACATGGATAAATTTGTCATCGTTTTCATCGATGATATCCTCATCTACTCAAAGAACCAAGCTGACCACGAGAAGCATCTTCACTGTATTTTGGAACTACTTCATAAAGAGAAGCTCTATGCCAAGTTCTCAAAGTGTGAATTCTGGCTTCGAGCAGTCCAATTTCTTGGACATGTTGTTAGTGAGCAGGGCATCCAAGTAGATCCCGCTAAAGTTGAAGCTGTCCTGAATTGGCAGGAGCCAAAGACGCCTACAGAAATTCGTAGCTTCCTAGGTTTGGCAGGATACTATAGACGATTCATAGAAAACTTCTCAAGGATTGCTGCACCCCTGACTTCGCTGACACGTAAGAAGATTAAGTTTGACTGGGGTCCTAAGCAGCAGGAATCCTTCGATATTCTGAAACAGAAGCTGAGCAATGCTCCAGTGCTGACATTGCCTGAGGGATTAGAGGAGTTTGTAGTTTATTGTGATGCATCACACACCGGGATGGGATGTGTGCTTATGCAGAAAGGCAAAGTCATTGCCTACGCTTCACGGCAGTTAAAGGTGCACGAAAAGAATTACACCACCCACGACCTAGAGTTGGGTGCCGTTGTATTCGCACTAAAACTGTGGAGGCACTACTTATACGGAATCAAATGTGTGATCTATTCTGATCACAAAAGCCTTCAACATCTGTTCAACCAGAAGGACTTGAACATGAGGCAACGTCGTTGGATGGAAACTCTTAACGATTACGATTGTGAAATAAGATACCATCCCGGCAAGGCGAATGTAGTCGCCGATGCCTTGAGTCGGAAAGAAAGAGTGAAACCCATCCGAATCAATGCCAAGAGCATGGAAATAAAGAACAACTTGATAGAAAGATTGTTAGCTGCACAGAAGGAAGCTGTGTTAGAAGCTAACTATCCCAATGAAAAGCTAGGAGTGACTGAGGAGCAGTTATCTCTTAGCAAGGATGGAATTCTTAGATTGAATGGACGGATATGGGTTCCGATTTATGGAGGACTCCGTGATGTTATCCTCCAGGAAGCCCACAACTCTAAATACTCCGTTCATCCTGGAGCTGATAAAATGTACCAGGATCTAAGGGTAAACTATTGGTGGATAGGCTTGAAGAAGTCTGTAGCCACCTATGTAGCTAAATGCTTGACGTGTGCACAAGTCAAGGCAGAACATCAAAAACCGTCAGGTTTGTTACAACAGCCTGAACTTCCTACATGGAAGTGGGAAATGGTAACTATGGATTTTATCACCAAGTTACCCAAGACAAGGAAAGGAAATGACACCATCTGGGTGATAGTCGACCGACTGACTAAGTCAGCACATTTCCTACCCATTAAGGAGACCTACAGCTCTGATATGTTAGCCCAACTGTACGTTGATAAGATTGTAGCCTTACATGGCATACCTGTAGCTATTATCTCTGACCGAGATACTAGGTACACGTCGCACTTTTGGAAAAGCTTCCAACAATCTTTGGGCACACGTTTGAACTTTAGTACGGCTTACCATCCACAGACAGACGGTCAGAGTGAGCGTACTATTCAAACGTTGGAAGACATGCTACGTGCATGTGCGATCGACTTGGGAGGTAGCTGGGATAAGAACCTGCCATTGATCGAATTCTCCTACAACAATAGCTACCATACCAGCATAAAGGCTGCGCCTTTTGAGGCATTATACGGTAGAAAGTGTAGATCGCCTGTTTGTTGGGCGGAAGTTGGAGAAGTCCAGTTATCAGGACCAGAGATCGTGTTTGAAACGACGGACAAGATTGTCCAGATTCGTAACAATCTCCAAGCTGCTCGGAATAGGCAGAAGATTTACGCTGATCCAAATCGTAAGGATTTTCACTTCGAAGTAGGTGACAAAGTCCTACTTAAAGTGTCACCCTGGAAAGGAGTGATGAGGTTTGGTAAGAAAGGCAAACTAAGCCCGAGATACATAGGACCCTTCGAGGTTATCGAACGTGTCGGGTCAGTTGCCTACAAGTTAAACTTACCTGAAGAGCTCAGTAGTATACACAATGTGTTCCACATCTGCAATCTGAAAAAGTGTTTCGCTGACTCCGCTGACGAATCAGTGATTATACCCTATACAGATGTGCATATCGATGAGAGCTTGAAATTTGTTGAAAAACCTATGTCGATTGAAGATCGACAAGTAAGGAAGCTTCGAAGGAAGCATATACCTTTTGTAAAGGTCAAATGGGATGCCCGAAGAGGTCCCGAATTCACGTGGGAAGTTGAATCCACGATGAAAGAAAAGTACCCTTACTTGTTTTAGTAAATCTCGGGTCGAGATTTATTTTAAGGGGGTGAGGATGTAACACCTCGAAAATTTACGTCCTATAAGGTCTTGACACGTGTCATAATGTTTGAACGTGTGAAAGATTGCTCTTGGAGGACCAAAGTTGACAAACAGTGAAACTGTGTAAATAGAAGGGTTCAAAGTGTCAACAATGAATAATTATACTTTGCCATAACCCTACATGATGTTTATAACCTTAAACGAATAGATCATGGATCATACGAGGCGAATTGTGAAAGAAAGTGAGAGATTACAAACTACAGGGGTTAAATGTGCCAACATGTTTAAATTATACCTCTGAGTGACCTTTTGACGAACCCGAAGCTTTGTAACGATTAATTATGCTCACTAGAATGTACCATAAAAATTTCACCAAGTTTCGTTATCGTATGAGCAAGTTGTGATAAAATTCGTGTGCAAGGGTTAGAATCGTCAACGTAGAAATTTAGGGCTTTTCGGGTGATCACAAAGTTACCCGAGGACTTGACAAGGTGGGTATAAGTCTTAAAGCCCCAAATATTAAATATCAAAGCTTCTTGTGAAAGATTGGACTTGAAAACGACCTTTCGGGGGACTAGGGACCAAAATGCAATAAAAGGAAACAAGTTAACCTGATCAGGGGGCCCAAGCGGCCCGCATCAGGATCAACCAAACTCAAAGCGGGCCGCCTGAGACCTGCAGATGCAGAAAACAACCTGCTGCCTTGGCAGGTGTCTGTTCGTGCCTTATAACCGACTTATATTGATGGTTTTCGATACTAGGGGCTGGTATACATTAGTATACAACTTATAAAAGCCATATACATTCATCATTGATCATCATTCACCCATTTGGAATCAAAGAAGAAAGATCAAAGTCCTTGTCGATAGTCTCGTGTTCAACATACAAACACATATCAACTTCTGGACATCAAAGGAGCTTACGGGTCATTCACAAGACTTCCATATCATCCATTAGACTTGTGTAAGTGCTCTTGATCCTTCTCGATTCAGTTTTACATCGTTTATAGCCTAGAAATCAAACCGTCGTAACTACGGTTTGACTTGGCGATAAAACACAAACGGTCCAGAGATTTGTCGAAACGAAAGTTGTTACGAGTTGGTAATTATATGAGTATTAAACCCCTAAAAGGGCTCTCACTGATTTTAATCCTAACTATGTCGTTTGTCGAGTCAAAGGTTAACCGAAAAGTCAACAGAAATGATAATCGCATATTTAATTATACGGAGGGTGTGTAATCTGTTTTAACACTCATATAAACTGAAAATAAGTATAAAAACTTGTCTACGCTTGTTTGATTCGACAACTTTCTATTTAGAACCGATTCGGAGCCGAAGAACGCAAAAGTTTGACTTTTGCGTTGACCTCAGTTCTGACCCGATTCTTATAGGTTTAGACATGCCTTAAGGTTCCATTAGGACCTAGTTACATGTGTGTATAAGCCTCTGCGTTTATACCACTCGAATCCCTAATCGTCCGATGTTTCCGTTAATCGCCTAAATAGCGACCGTAATGGCCTTATGACCATAAAACGAGATTTTGGGAAAAGTGGAAATGCCATAATCTTAGTTATTGATTATTATGCATGTCCCGAAAATTTCACGATAATCGGAGGTCTAGATTAGGACTTATGCTTAATGACGTAATTATGGCGATTCTTAATACATAAATGACGTCATTAGCGTAAAGCCTATCTAAACCCAATTTTTGACACCAAACCTTTTACCAACTGAAGTAATATAATATTTTGGGATTTTTGAAGATTTTTAATTATTTTTAAACTGATCATAAGCTTGGATTAGCGCCTTAATTCGGTTAATACCGAATATACCCTTTTCGGCCATAAAATGAGTTTTACAAATCCTTTTAACGCCAATCCAATTGCTACTGATTTTAAATATTAATTAGAGTGTTTTGAACCTGTTTAACTGATCAGGAAACTCAGAATCGTATTTTAAACCGTACGTCGCTTAAAACGGCTTTATACGCGTATTATACGCATAGTTTGGGTTTAAAACTATTTTGACATATAAGACTTATAACCAAATGTTATAACCTGTTAATATAAGCTATTTTACTGATGTAATCAGACCCGGTTCATAGAAACCTAATTTAATCCTTTTATAATCTTTAAAATGACCAAAATACCCCTACGGGGCTTATTAAGAGATTAAACTCGTTTTGGGCATCATGGGTGATATCCTACTGATATCACAACTTAATTAAGGTGTATTAACTTAGGGAACCTGTTTAGGACTCTTACGGATACCCGTTACGCCTCTTGCGCGTTCGGTTCAGTTTATGTAACTAGTTTACATAAATTAGCCGAAGCGGGTCAAACCTTATCGGTTTTATCTCAAAATCCAGAATGTGTATCATATACCCATATTAAACAAGTCTTCAAACTTGTCGGTTCTAAATCACATTCTATCCGGTCTTCGCTTAATCGTGCGTACGAACCGTATCTTTAAAACTAACCGGTCTAAGCGTAAGCTTAACTAAAGACCCGTTAGGATTCTAATAGGTTATTATAAACCTTCGTTCCAGATTAGGAGAACCAGTAAAAGATACCCGCACTCGCTGATTTTGAACTATACTTGCTCAGGTAAATACTTTTAACTTATTTCCCTATACGGGCTTGGGTAAGGTATATAAAATACCGCTTGGTCGGGCGTTGAATATTTAATCTTATTATGGTTAAATTATTGAGATGTCTCCGTTTAATTTGTTTTGTTACTTAAAGCCTTTGGGGGGTTAATGACCGTGTCCCGGATATCCCTGGCATCATTTTACGAAATGGCCACGACCTTAGCACTCAGGTGTAGGCGTACACCTGTAGTGTCTCATAAATTAAGTGGTGTGTTAATTGATCTTTAACCCGGCTCGATCCGGGCTACTGAACGCATAAGAAACATGTAATTCCTTTACAAGTTTATATATTAAATAATTATCCCAAGTTATAAAATATTTGTGCCTTGTGCCTTAAATGCATTTCTTAAACTCTTTTCAAAATGAGTCGGTTGATTGTATTTACCAGTGTAAACTGACGTATTTTCTTAAAAAGGTTAAGTGCAGGTACTACGCGAAATAGGCTGGCTTGTCTCCTAGCATCCACATTAAGTCTCGCCAGCTTGGATGTCATATCTGTTGAACATTTGTTTCCTTTTTATTTTATTTGATCTACCTGTGGATTATATTCGACTATTTGTGATACTTAATATTACAATATCGTTTGGTTGAATTAAATCTATATATTGCTTCCGCTGTGCATTTAAATATTGTGTTGTTTGACTATTATGTTGCCAACCACGTCACGATACTCCCCCACCGGGCCCACCGGTGACACGTGGAAATCCAGGGTGTGACATGTGGGCAACACTTAAACATCCATTGGATAGTTTAATCGATCGGACATTGAATCGTATCAGCGATCGAGTTATTACCCTGTATTGTGGCAGCGATTCATGATCGTGTGTGTTTTGATAGTAAACAGAGCGTAACTCAGTGTACGTAGAGAAATTTTACGTCGTTTTAACTTCTGAATTCAAGTCCCAAAGTCCACTATTTATACACGAAATTTTAACCCCCTCGCGTGACGCGAGGGGTACCCCTATGGGCGTCGCGTGACGCGAGGGGTCCCTATCTACCATAGGGTAGCCACGTCCCTAACTAGCTTAGCTGACTTGACGAAATCTTAAAATTCGATACTGACAACAAGTTATTTAGATAATCGTAACTAGGGTTTTACCCCCCTGAGTTTTAGGGGCCCTGATCCTGATTCTGATTATTCTGAAAATTTTAGGGTTTGTACAGAATTACTTGGGTGTCTCAATTAGGGTTTCCTATTGGACAAATTAATTTAATAAATATGACTTTTGATGAGAGTTGTTACATCATTCCAGTAGTATCCTAGTTTTCAGATGTATTCCCAGAAGAATTGCCAGGACTTCCGCCAGATAGGGAAGTTGAATTTAGAATTCACCTGCACCAATTGCTAAAGCACCTTATCGTTTGGCACCCGCTGAAATGCAGGAACTGAAGAAACAGTTAGATGAATTGTTGGAAAAAGGATTCATACAGCCAAGCTCATCACCTTGGGGAGCACCAATCTTATTCGTCAAGAAGAAAGACGGATCGATGCGTATGTGCATTGACTACCGTGAATTGAACAAGGTCACTATTAAGAATCAGTATCCATTACCAAGAATCGATGATTTGTTCGACCAATTGCAAGGAGCTCGATTTTTCTCTAAAATCGATTTAAGGTCAGAATATCATCAATTAAAGGTACAGGAAGAGGACATTCCTAAAACAGCCTTTCGAACAAGGTAAGGCCATTATGAATTTACTGTCATGCCATTTGGTTTAACCAATGCCCCAGCCGCATTTATGGACATGATGAATCGAATATGTAAGCCATATTTGGATAAATTCATAATTGTCTTTATCGATGATATTCTCATTTACTCTAAGAGTAAAGAGGAACATGCTAAGCATTTGCATGCATTTCTAAGTTTGTTAAGGAAAGAAAAACTTTATGCTAAGTTTTCAAAGTGCGAGTTTTGGTTAGAACAAGTACAGTTTCTTGGACATTTAGCCAATCATGAAGGAATTCATGTAGATCCCACCAAGATCGAGGCAATTACCAAATGGAAAACCCCTGAGTCACCGACTGAGGTTAGAAATTTCTTAGGATTGGCCGGTTATTATAGAAGATTTATTCAAGATTTTTCTAGAATAGTCATTCCCTTAACTAAGTTAACTTGTAAATCCATTAAGTTTGAGTGGGGACCAAAACAATAAGAAGCTTTTAGAATCCTTAAGCAAAGATTAACCCATGCACCCATACTAGCGTTACCAGAAGGAACTAAAGATTTTATAGTCTACTGTGACGCTTCTAAATTAGGTTATGGATGTGTATTGATGCAACGCCAAAAAAGTTATAGCCTATGCCTCTAGACAACTTAAGAATCATGAAGAGAATTATTCAACCCATGATCTAGAATTAGGAGCCATAATCTTTGCCCATAAAACTTGGAGACATTACCTTTATGGTAGTAAGTTTACAATTTTTACGGATCATAAGAGTTTAAAATATGTTTTCGGGCAAAAAGAGTTAAACATGAGACAAAGACGCTGGATGTAATTATTAAGTGATTATGATTGTGATATCCAGTATCATGCAGGAAAAGCAAATATAGTAGCTGACGCTCTCAGTCGAAAGTATCACGAAAATCCAACTAGAGTACGTTCTCTTAAATTAAATCTGCAAGTAGATTTAAATGATCAAATTAGAAAAGCACAAGAATCAGTAATCAAGGACGATACTGAGAAATTAAAAGGAATGAGTAAGGAATTAGAACAAAGAACAGATGGAATTTGGAGATTCCATAAGAAAAGAATGTGGATACCTAAATTAGGAAACTTTCGCCACTGTATATTAGAAGAAGCCCATAAGTCTAAATATACGATGCATCCTGGAAATGATAAAATGTATCAGGATTTAAGAAAGAATTTCTGGTGGAAAGGAATGAAAAAGGATATAGCAGCTTACGTTTCTAAGTGTTTAACCTGTTCATAAGTTAAAGCTGAACACCAGAAACCTTCAGGATTGCTACAACAACTAGAAATGCCAGTTTGGAAATGGGAATTGATAACAATGGATTTTGTTACCAAATTACTCAAAACAAGAAAAGGTAATGATACAATCCGGGTGATTGTAGACAGGCTAACTAAGTCAGCTCATTTCCTACCCATGAAGGAAACTTTTAATATGGAACAGTTAGCTAAATTATATGTAAATGAAATAGTTTCATTACATGGCATTCCTTTATCAATTGTTTCTGACAGAGATAGCAGTTTTACCTCTCATTTTTGGACAAGTTTCCAAAAAGCAACGGGAAACAAGTTAAATCTAAGCACCGCTTACCATCCTCAAACAAACGGACAAAGCGAAATGACTATTCAGACAATGGAAGACATGCTTAGAGCTTGTGTAATTGATTTTGGAGGTAATTGGGACGATCACTTACCCTTAATAGAATTTTCTTATAATAACAGTTATCACACAAGTATCAATGCCGCACCATTCGAAGCACTTTATGGACGAAAGTGTCGAACCCCAGTCTGTTGGGCAGAAATTGGGGAAAAGCAACTATTTGGACCTGAAATAGTACAAGAAACAACCGACAAGATCATTCAAGTCAAGGAATGGCTGAAAACAGCACGCGATCGACAAAAGAGTTATGCTAATAACAGGCGAAAGCCATTGGAATTTCAGGTAGGTGACAAGATGTTACTAAAAGTCTCTCCTTGTAAAGGAGTAGTCAGATTCATCAAAAGAGGGAAGCTAAGTCTCAGGTATGTTGGACCTTTTGAAATTATTAGAAGAATAGGACCTGTAGCCTATCAGCTACAACTGCCAGAGGAAATGGCAGGAATACATGATGTATTTCATGTATCTAATCTCAAAAAGTACTTAGCTGATGAATCATTAATTGTGCCTCTTAAGGATATAGAGGTAAATGAAAAACTCAAATTTGTAGAAAGACCTATACAGATTAAAGACAGGAAAGTCAAGAATCTCAAGCACAAGAGATTAGTTATGGTCAAAGTAAAATGGGACTCCAAAAGAGGACCAGAATATACTTGGGAGCTGGAATCCGAAATGCAAAGGAAATATCCACACCAATTCCAGTAGATCTCGAGGACGAGCTCTAAAATAAGGTGGGGAGGATATAACAACCCTCCAAATTATTTCCGACACCCTAATATATTTTAAAATACCCCAATATGTCCTAAAATACACCCCATACACGACAACGGACCCCGAATACCTTAATTTTTATTAAAATTAATTAAAAACAAGAAAATAGGGGCTCTGGCGGGCCGCGACAGACTTCACTTGAGTCTACGCGGGCCGCGAGCACCTGGGAAAGTGGCGCAGCCCGGTGCCGCCACGTGTCACCTGCGTGTTGAAGCTATGCCGAGTAACGAATCAACCCTAAGCCCTAGCCACCTATGTCGCGGGCCGCGAAAGAGACTGCTGTGGCTATCGCGGGCCGCGAGGAAGTCAAGTTACAGCCATATATAAGGAGGTCTCGGGCCTTCAGTCGAAACTCGTCCCAAATCTTTCTTTCTCTCTCAATTGCTACGTAGTGTACGCTATACTCGGGTATAATACCCCCTAATTAACGAAGTTCTGCCCCGTTGTAAGTATCATAACCCCGGTTACGTATTAGATACGCTGCCCGATTGATCCAGGGTTCCGTAACGGCTGTCGGGGTTCTGCCCGACGTAGTCGTTGTAATACCGTCTCGGGGAGGGTATTACTAATGTAAATATTGGGTTATTATACTAACGCGTGTGCATTTGTGTAATTAATAGATTTTAGCCAAGAAATCCACATGAGTAATCTCCTTTTTGTATAAATTGTTTTTACAAAACCTCAATGTTTTACATTATATTGCCAGTGATTGAGTATTTGTAATTCTACAATTATCGTCGGTATATTTGGGGTTTTGTATACAAAATTTGTTACTACACTATGAGTAGTAACATGACCATAAGTCGGGACGACAGTACCGTGGGTGGTAATTAAAGTAAGAATTGGAAACAAATATAATTGCGAGATTGCCCTCAATACTGCGAATGATAAAATCTGTTTTGAGTAAACTGAGATTTACTCACCAGTATTTCCCACTGACAAAATGTTTTTAAACGCGTTTCAGGTAACAAAATGTGAAAGCCAAATAGAAGCCAGCTGGGACAGCACTGAAGGCTTGGAAAAGTGGCTATAAAAGTTACCTAAAAGACGATGCTTTAAATTCAATAAAATATGGGTTATCCCTATAAGCATGTTGTAATAATAAACTTGGGTTTTACCCATATGTTTATTAATATAAAATATGGTGGTTTTTACTCTGATAAAATATTTCCTAACTACGGTTCTGATGAAATTTCCGCTGCCAAATCAAATAGAAACATATACCACCCAAACTGGCTCGCGGCCGCTCGTTCCCGGGAATAGGGATCGGGGGTTGTGAGACCTGCATACCAAACACTACCTTATAGTCTGACGGTATGAAAGTGTTCAGAATGTGTCCTCATGTTAAGATTTGAATTCTGTGGTAAACACATAAGAGGGTATGCTTTTTAGCCGTTAAAAATTTGAAACATCCTTATATAATTTATATATTTATATTTTATGCAAAATCAATTAAGCTAAATAAAACATTTGTTGGCGATACTTATCCGGCTATTTTTTTGAATGGCTAACGAATCCTCTAAAAGGGCTACTATTGAAATTTACCATATCGGGATACACTCGCCTCCAAACCGGGGAAAACCCTCACCTAGGGTCGAAGCCCGTGAACACTCGCCCGAAGGCACGACATTGCGGTGAGGTAAAACCCTCTCAGTTCAAGGATCAAACTAGCAATCTCCACTTATTCGCCTAGTCTTCCATCATCACCAGGTGTCGCAGAAACACTCCCCCGAAGGCACGACAGTGCAGTGAGGTAAAACACGCTCAGTTCAAGGATCAAACTAGTGATCTCCATCTATTCGCCTAGTCTTCCATCGTCACCAGGTGTCGCAGAAAATAACACGTAAGGTAGGAATCGAACTTGAGTCACTTAGAATACCAAGACTCTCCCTAACCACTCCACCACCACCGTATTTACCTATCCGACTATTAAGCATAAAACGTCAAACAAACGGCAGGTGATCACAACTAATTGTGGGCCCACTCATCACCTATCCCAATAGTGAAACACTAGCCAGGTGGCACTTCTTAACCGCTATAAAACTTTAAAATAGAATTCCAAAATCCAAACAGCACCACACTAGTGTGACAAACAGACAAGAAAATAACCAGTGCCAAACTGTCACTATGGTCGGAAATAGCTCCAGTACCGCCGGCAAACCTATCCGTTGCAAAGGTAAGTTTCTGAACCTCAAGTTAATCAATTCGGTTTATTCGGTTTAAAGTTTTTTTTTCGTCAAGACCGGAAACTAAACTGAACAGAATTCAGGAAGTTCAAAACCGATCCGAAATTGAATTTATATTCATTTTGGTATTCAGTTTTCCAAGGAATAAATAAACTGAATGAATTGTTTTTAATTTATTTATTTTTAATGTTTTTATACTGGTGTTTGTTATTGGATTGGGTTGGACTAGATAATGAATAATGAACACTCGTAGTTGTTGGCACTGGCAGCTGCGATTGTTCGGAAACAAGGGGAGCCGCTGGTGATTGAGGAAGTGATAGTTGCGCCTGTTGGATATTATGTCCGGTTCGATAAGTCAACGCTGCCGACCGGGTCTTGACCTGTAAGAGTTACACCTTGGAATTCAATGGGATTTAAGGGAATTGGAATTTGAATTCCATCTTTGATGGAATTGAATCTCAATTCCAATCTTCATGTGTTTGGCTGACAATGGAATTGAAATTGGAATTAGGCATGGATTCCTTCAAATTCCTTTAACTAAAGGAATTCAAAATCCTTCCAATATGTGAAGGAATTAAAGTAAATTCATTGGAATCTTCGACCGTTTCGACCCGCACCATTTACCGTTTCGACCCGTACAGTTTCGATGCGAACGGTTTCGACCCGTACCGTTTCAAATCGAACTGTTTCGACTCGAACCGTTTCGACGCATACCGTTTCGACGCGTACCGTTTCGACCCATACCATTTCGAATCGAACCGTTTCGATACGAACCGTTTTGACCCGTACCGTTTCGAATAGGAACCGTTTCTACGCGAGCCGTTTCGACGCGAACAGTTTTGACCCGTACCTTTTCGACCTGTACCGTTTCGACCCGTACCGTTTCGACCCAAACTGATGGTTGTGGGTGCCGGGGTGATGGATTCCAATTCATTTGACAACCAAACGCAACAAAAATGGAATTGAGATTTCAATTCCAACAATTTCCGATTCCCATTAGAATCTTTAAATTCCAAATCAAATTCCTTTCAATTTCTAATTCCTATACAAATTCCAATTCAATCCAAATCATTTCGCGAACCAAACACTCCCTTATAATCCAACGGGATGAAAGTGTTGAAAATGTGTCCTCATGTTAAGATTTGAATTCTGTGGTAAACACATAAGAGGGTATGCTTTTTAGCCGTTAAAAAGTTGAAACATTTTTATATAATGAGTAAATTACGTTTTTGGCCCCTGTGGTTATGTCAGTTTTACTATATTAGCCCAAAATAAGAATTTTTAACGTATCTGCCCCCATGGTCCCTATATCTAACCATTTTGGCCCCTAATTCTAACCAAACCCCAACTCTGGTTAACTTCTTGGTCACATGGGTTGCACATGATGGGTAATATGGTAATTTCACCTCCCCCTTTTAATAACTTTATCTTCAACCAAAAAAATCCCAGATCTTCAACCAAACATCATCATCTTCAACCAAACATCATCATCTTCATCTCTATGGCAGCCGCAGGTGGCGGCGCACGGTGGTGCACAGCGGTGGCCCCACATAAACTCAGGGAATGGTGATCTTTAACGAACATCATCATCATCCCCACATAAACTTCAAACATCGTCATCATTAAACTTCAAACATCATCATCATCCCCACATAATCTAACCCAGATCTTTAACGAACATCATCATCTTCAATCATCATCATCCCCACATAAACAACATCCAAACACCCCCTAAATTCCTAACACAAAATTGTCAAAAAAAAAAACATAACAAAATACAAACATGAAGATGAAAATCCACATAACAAAATACAAATCTTACAAAATAAAGTCTAATATCCCAAGGTGCATAACCCGGAACAAGAATATCATTATAACAAGTATCACTATTGATGGAGGGTGTGAAACCTGGGTGTTAAAGTGTTTAAATATTGTGGTTTTGGTGCGTTTTATGCGGTTATATATTGCGAATATGATAACTATGCAAGTGTGTGGTTTTACAGGTTAATCGACTTAAACCGATAGAGTTGAAGTGTTTAGTGATGGAAGAGGAACAAGCAAGGATGTTTGTTTAGAGAAATCATATTAGTCAAGACTTGTTCGAGTCGAAATATAACTTAAAGATGAAAGAAATGTGAAATCATGAAGTCCAAGGGCAGTTTAGTCATTAGATGAAAGTGAAATAAAAAGAAAGAAGCCTACGGTTCAACTATATCAGCCTACAACGTTCTCAGCAATCTCTTAACGTAGCATACGGTATATGGGTGTAGGTTACGATAGGTAACAATAAAAGAAACAGGAAGTATGTATCGTAGCTTACGGGTACAAACCGTAGTTTACGGTTTGGATATAACAATAATAACATGCAGATTTTGAGCCGACATAGGGAACGTTTGGATTTGTTTGATTGGGCCAATAACAAAACATATCATCATCACATGGTGGCTGACTAGTGGATGGCCCATGCAAGGAAAGGGTACTTTAATTCACGTGAGATGGGCTTGGTTTTCAAAGCATCACATCATCCATCTTCCACAAATATATACACATAGCCGACATCATAAGAAGGGAGGATGGCCATGTTCACGTGAGTTCTTTGAGTGGATAATTAAATTAATTATCAATAATCACAAACAACAGAGATCACGTGGACATTAATTGGGCTTGAACCTTGGTCTATCTTCACATAAAAGATATATGGGCACATGGGCCGAGATTGAAAGAAAAAAAAAGAAGGAAGTATTATATCATCATCTCGACGGCAGAAGGTTTTGAACATCATCATCTCTCGTACGCAGGCGAAGATCATCTCACAATCATGAGCGACTAGTTTTTTAATGGTTTCCTCCGGATGGAGGGTTTTTGTAAGTTAACAGATTTTATGTGTTTGGTGACAATCATTTGACTCAGTGATCTAAGCATTCGATGCTTTTCACTTATGATTTAGTTAATTAATTGTAATCGATTGCATTTGCTTAACCTTATTCTTTGATCATTCAGTTCCCGAGAGTTCTAGTAATTGGGATATATTTGTTATGGGATTAGGGTTGGTAATTGTGATTGGTAACCACTTGATAACCTCCCGTTATGTATTGACCGGAGTACTTAGTCTTTGGTTATCACAATTAGTTGATTAGGTTAGTCCACTTATGTCTATGTAAGTGTTCGATTAAACATATAATTGAAGTTAACTGCAATTCCAAAGTCCGGAGGAACCATTGTTCTCTCCCATTGTTTACAACTTTTTATTTTTGTAATTCGCTAGTTAATCAAACAATCAAACCATCAATTGAGTTTTACTTTTCAGCAGTAGTTAATCAATACTTAGCATAATAACACTTTCCACAATCCTCCTCTGGTTCGATATCCGACTTATCCTATCTACATAGTTTAGTTGGTTTTTGCATGTCCATAACGACAGACATCAAAATGGCCTTGCATGGGCCATCCACTAGTCAGCCACCATGTGATGATGATATGTTTTGTTATTGGCCCAATCAAACAAATCCAAACGTTCCCTATGTCGGCTCAAAATCTGCATGTTATTATTGTTATATCCAAACCGTAAACTACGGTTTGTACCCGTAAGCTACGATACATACTTCCTGTTTCTTTTATTGTTACCTATCGTAACCTACACCCATATACCGTATGCTACGTTAAGAGATTGCTGAGAACGTTGTAGGCTGATATAGTTGAACTGTAGGCTTCTTTCTTTTTATTTCACTTTCATCTAATGACTAAACTGCCCTTGGACTTCATGATTTCACATTTCTTTCATCTTTAAGTTATATTTCGACTCGAACAAGTCTTGACTAATATGATTTCTCTAAACAAACATCCTTGCTTGTTCCTCTTCCATCACTAAACACTTCAACTCTATCGGTTTAAGTCGATTAACCTGTAAAACCACACACTTGCATAGTTATCATATTCGCAATATATAACCGCATAAAACGCACCAAAACCACAATATTTAAACACTTTAACACCCAGGTTTCACACCCTCCATCAGAATCCAACGGTTTAAAAGAAATGTGTCTCAGTAATTGATGTCAACAGAAGCGAGACGTATAGGTACAGTCACTAATGTGACTAAGTTAACAGGGATTCAACAATGAAAAGGAACTTCGACCAATCGAATTCCATATGAACGTTTACAACGTGTAAATGAGTTCTAGAAGCAATAACATCCACTGGATGAACTTAGAATCAACAATCTCAAATGTAATAATTTGCATGAAACGTTCGATCGTGATCAGCGCAAGCTGCAAGTCATACCGACGCCACAAGGTGTCGCAATGAATGAAACAATTCAATAATAGGGGTGATCGAACAAGTATCACCTGTGTTTTGCATGAAACGCTCAATCATGATTAGCCCAAGCTACAAGTTTGTACTGACACCACAAGGTGTCGTAGTGATTCAAATAATTCAACAATAGCGGTGATCAAACAAATCCACCGTGGTTGAAGTCAAATGAAAACGTAATAAGGTGAATCCGAAAGTTTGTTTCAAATGACATCATAGAATTTTTCAATTGAAATTTGAACATCAAAGAAATAATGTTTTCGATCGAAGGTGAAGAAGCAATGAATGTCGCAAAGCATTCGATCGATGTTGAAAGAACCGTTATGAGGTACACCGGAATATGAAATGAATTTGTGTACCATTGTCTTAACACACGATTGTGTTAAGACTGCTTTAATATGATAGTTCAAAGCGGATTTAAAACAAATTAATAAAGAAATAATTAAATCCGTGCACGAGACGCGTAAATGAGTTTAGCGCAAGCTTCAAGTTAATGAATACACCACCACAAGGTGTCGAAATCAACAAATGACTTATTGGAGTCGTAGACCAAACAAGTCTACTACGACTCGGAACAAATGAAACTCTTGTTAAAACGAATTTTGAATATGATGTCTTCAATACATCATATGGTATCTTGAATTGAGTATGTGTAATGCAGAAGTTCAAACAATCGAACTTGGTTTTAGCGCAATCCGAAAATAAATATATGTTTTGACAAGAAAACTTTAGGTATGGTTACAATGAAAAACCATGTATGTAACTTGTAAAGAAATGATCGTGATACAATGACCATTAAGAGGAGTAGAGATACGAAAATCTACTCAGTAAGTGTGAAATTCGAAATTTCAAGACTTTACCTGGGGTTGCGTATGATGACCGGTTGTTAGGTGACATTACCATGGAATGTCAAACATATCGTACTTGTCATTAGTTAGGTAGGGGGGAATGCGGAGACAATCGTCTTCTCCCTGGCGTGATTCGTGTCGTTGCAGGATCGCGTGACAAGTTGTCGTTTTCCTGATTGTTTGTTCTCCTGCTGACAGGAATCTAGCGTCGTCGTTAGATTGCGTCATCGTTCCTTCTCAAAGGCCTCGCCTCGACAGTCGTATGTGACGTGCTTCAACCTCCGTTGACGTACATATTGAGTTTCGCGTATACCGGTGCACTAGCGTTGTGTGCCGTGTAGAAGGTGATGTACCCCGACATCCGTTGGCGTAAAATTTGAGTTCTATGTATTCTCGTGCAATAGCGTTTCGTTATGCACAGGCTACCTGCTCGAGAAGTTAAAATATCATAGACAATACGGATAATAATGTGTGCCCGAGTTAATATTCGCGGTTCCTACGTGATGACCTTTAATAAACACACACATGCACAAATAACCAATAAGCAATCAAATAGTCCTCCTAGTCCCACTAGCTTCCCAGCCTCCCAGACTGACTCCCTAGTCCCACTAAACAATTTTTTTTCCCAGCCTCCAAGACTGACTCCCTAGTCCCACTAGACTATCCTCCCAGCTTCTCAGACTGAATCTCCTAGTCCCACTAGACTATCCTCCCAGCCTCTCAAACTGCATCTCCTAGTCCCACTAGACTATCCTCCCAGCCTCTCAGACTGCATCTCCTGGTCCCACTAGACTATCCTCCCAGCCTCTCAGACTGCATCTCCTAGTCTCTCAGACCAGATCCAGCCACCCGACTGAATTCCCTTTTCCGAAGGTCTTAAATGCATGTTTCCTAAACTCTCAGAGTGTTGTGTACTGTATGTAATTGTTTTGTGTACCGTGTATAAAACATCACAATAGCGTATGTTTGAAAACAAAATTTTGACTGTTTGCTTTTCGGCAACGGTTGGAGACCATATTCGAGTACTAGGCGTTATGTATGTATTCAACGTCTTAATAGTCTAAGTCCCAGAGAAAAGTAAGGTTAGAGCCTAGGTATCGCAACAGAAACCTAATTCGCTGTAACCTATAGCTCTGATACCAATCTGTCACACCCCGAAATTATCAGAGCTGGCGTGACTGGACTGGTATCGTCATTGCACAGCGGAAGCAAATAAGCAAAGACTTCTAGAAACTGAACGTCTGCTAAGTACTCGAATTCTCGATGGTCCTCCTATTGTAACCGTGCCTTGACTTTGAAAAGTAACCTGAGAAAGAACATGCGAAAAAGTCAACATAATGTTGAGCGAGTTCATAGTTTGTTTGTAAAAGATTTGAAATAAATCTTTTGAGTTGTGAAAGGTTTGAAATAAATCTTTGGTATTGTGAAAGATTTGAAATAAATCTTTGGAATAACCGGTTTTTGAAATAGTATTGAGAAAATGAATTTAAAAATCATTTTCTTGCCAAATTGTATGGAAACGTTGTGTTTGTAACACGTTATGTTCATAAAACCATGTATTTGTAAAGCCTTGTATTTGTAATGTTCATATAACCGTCAATGCCCACCCTGACTTGACTCCATACCCGCATAATTCTTTGAATTTGTAGAAAACATGATAGTTAATTTGTATGAACAAGAAGTTTCCGTAAGTCAAAAAAAAATCCCTGGTATGTAGCAAATAAGGAAAAAGAGATCACCAATGGTTTGCAAGGCCATTGATATGTGTGAAGTGCAAGTAGGAAGACTCAAACCTAGCAGATTTCGCGTTGGGGCACAAAGTCACCCCTAGGTCCGTTCTGTTTGGGCCTGGGGCTGGGCTCGCTACACCCAGATAGATCTACCGCTTACGTCCCTCGGTCCTACAATGAGGATTAATGGCCTCCAGTTTCTGCCTACCCACTCACATGATCTAAGTAGTAAACCTCCTTACGCTAATCATACCATGTATAAAGTACTTGTAATCAAAGTAACATGTATTTCACCCCCGCAGTTTAGAAAACTGAAAACAGTTAAGAGAATAGGGGGACATGAACTCACCTGAATATTCCTGTGCAAAGCTAGCTAAATACGACTTCGTGATGTCGTTTCCAAGATGAGACTCGCTAGCGTGCATTCTACAATATTCCTAACACGGAATATCTAATAAGTTTCTAAATAACGTAGTAACTAACTACGTGTAATCGAGCTCTACCGAATCGTTGACCGAACGATATGACGGTAAATTGTCAACTTAACAGAAGCGAAGAAGTTATACTTGTTAGCTCGTTTTAAGAAGTCGTATGTTGATATGAAGGAATATTCGTATGAAAGTAATATATAATAAACTTGTATTATATATCGTGTCTTTATCGAAATATGTGTATATGCCGTTTAGGCGTTTGAAATAAATATAAAACCATATTTATTTAATAAGAGAATTCGTATTGTATAATACTTGAAATAAATATTCAAACCATATTTATTTTTCTAAAAACGAATTCGTGTCGTTTGATATTTGGAATAAATATAAAAACTATATTTATTTTGTTAAAAGGATACGAGTTAACGATGTTCGAAATAAATATAACATTATATTTATTTGTAAAAGCGTTTGGAAATATCAAGGTTTGAAATATTATAAACTCGAACTCCATTAAATGTTGTTTTGGAAACTATAATACGTGTCGTGTTTACGGTTTTTTCTCGAAAAACGGGCAGAGTTTCCTCTGTTTTTGGACGCCCCGACAACACAAGTTGTCGTTATATTTGCGAAATTCAATCAAGTTTTCAAACAATATATTTATAAACTCAAGTTATATATCAAAGCGCAAACTTTATAAATACGATTTTATCATTCGGTTCGAGAGCTTGTTTCACGTGAGTAATAAAGTTATAGAAATAACATAAATAGTCGCGCCGTAAATCTTTACCGAATCTTGCGTTGAGTCGTTGACTGAGTTGACCGGGTCAACTGAGTTGACTCGGTTGACTGTGTTGACTGAGTTGACTCGGTTTGACCGAGTCAACCGAAATGCTTTATAAACCGATCAAAGCCAAACCGTTCGACCCTTTGTTGATCGTTGGCCAGCTGAACTGTTGTTGACCGAGTTGACTGAACTGCTTCATTATCCGACTCGAACCGGCTGACCCGAACACTCCTCATATCTGATCCGAACAAACCCAAAGCCAAACCCATACCCGTAACCGAACCGTCTGACCTGGTGACTGAGCCGCTGACCTGTTGACCGAGTCGACTCGCTTTGACCGAGTCGACACGGAGTGCAAATCTGACCCGGTGACTCGAAGCACCCAGATACACTTGAGCCTGAACCAAACTTGCCGAACCGAAGCGAAACACGTTGGACTAAGACACGGACCGTCGGAAAGTTGGTGATACCCATCGAATAATGTCGAGGACCGCCGGATAACCAAACTAACCGGTGGTCCGAGTCTCCATCTCGTTCTCTGCTGCTTGAATCCCCAAAACGGAACCAGGTTAAGCCCGAAACCGGTGAACTTGCCGGATAAAGGCAAGGTCCGGCGGTCAATGGTACCGACCGCCGGTTCTTCCTCTCTGCTCGGCTCTCTCTCTCTCTGCTCGGCTCTCTCTCTCTGCTCGGCTCTCTCTCTCTCTCTCTGCTCGGCTCTCTCTCTCTCTCTGCCTGAATCACCGATCGACACCACCCACCACAGCGCCGCCGCCTGTGGTGGTGTTGCTGCTGCTGAAATCCGCCACCACCATAAGATGGTGGTGGTCGGCCGATTAACAGAAGGGGGGTGTGGTTGGTTGAAGACGATCAGGGGAGGGGGTGTTGTGTGCAACCGGAGAAGAAGCCGGAGTAGCTCCGGTTGTCGGTTCATCGAGAGGGAAGGAGGGCAGGGATTCTTTGTTTGTGTTTTGTTTGTGAAGATATAACCGAGAGAGAGAGGTTGAGTTCCTGTCTTTGATTTGGTAACTTGTAAGTGTGTGTATATTTGTCGAGAGAGGGAGAGTAAAAGAGGGTATTTTTATGTGTGTGTTTAGTCTGTACATTTGAATGATGAGAATAGGGATATGGGTTTTATACACAATTAGTTGGGTAATGACTAGTGTTATTTTCTTATGTATTGTGTGTAAAGATCCATAGAGATTTCATAGAAATCTTGTTGAGATTTTTAGGATTTTGTAGGGATTTAGTAGATCCCGATAAGATTTTGTAGGGATCTACACATTATGCGTAGGTTTAGGCTTGTGGGTCTTGGGCCTAGGGCCCACAAGCTCAATCCCCGTGTGTAAGTGGCCCGTAAATCCTACGAGACCCGTTGTCAAAACCCTGAACTCCGTTTAACGTCAAAAATTAAAATACATGAAATACGGTCGGTAGACGTTGTTTGCACGCCCGTTTGTCGGCTACGGTAATAATCGCGAAAAATTGTATCGTTGCCATCCTTAATCCGTTTTTCGATCCGGTTTCGACTGTAGTCACCAAAATCAATTACGGAGCTAAATTTAGCGTAAAATATTCGTGGAAAGTCCGTATTTATCGACGTTGTCAATATTTTGTACGGTATCAGTTCGTTGTCGCGTCATGTTCAGCAGATTTCCCGTAAGTCACCACACGCGCATTGTATAATCAAATAAACGTTCCTGGGCTCTCCAAGGGCCTAATTAAGTTAATTTGCGTCGTAAACATTATTTATTATCGCGTTAATCACCTGTTAATCATGTAATTAAGAGCCGTAAATCACGGGTTGTCACACCATGGGCCTGCGAGTGGCTGCATGTGGTGACTATGTCATTCCGCCGGAGGGGCCGGTACGAAATACGCATACAGGTTTGAGTACTTCCTGCACCATTTCACACATACCAGTGGCTTTGCAACCCATTGGTGATCTCTTTTCCTTATTGCTACATACCAGGGACATACATACTTACAGAAATACTTGATTTATACAAATTAAATACCATGTTTTATACAAATTCAAAGCATAGGAGTATGCGGGCATGGAGTCAAAGTCAGGGTGGGCATTGACGGTTATACGAACATTACAAATTCAAGAGTTTACAATACATGGTTTTACGAACATATGCGTTACAAATACAAAGTTTCCATATAACTTGACAAGAAAATGATTTCTAAATTCATTTTCTCAATAATAATTCACAAACCGGTTATTCAAAAAGATTTATTTTAAATCTTCTACAATCAACTATGAACTCGCTCAACTTTATGTTGATTTTTCGCATGTTTCTTTCTCATGTTGCATTTCAAAGTCGAGGCACGGTTGGAATAGGAGAACCATTGGGGATTCGAGTACTTAGCGGGCGTTCAATTTCTAAATGTCTTAGCTTATTTGCTTCCGCTGTGCAATGAAGATACCAGTCCAGTCACGCCAGCTCTGATAATTTCGGGGTGTGACATTGAATGGCTCACTTATGTGGATAATCGATTTTGGAGCCAATCAGCACATGATTAAAACTGACTCAAACCTATTTAATTGTTTAGATGTCTCTGATTTGAACCTAGCTGTTCGTCATCCAAATGGTACTAAAGCTAAAATAAAGAAAATTGGTAACCTAAAAGTCAAAAAGATGTTATTTTAAAAGACGTCATGGTTATTCCTGATTACTATGGTAACTCAATCTTAGTAAATAAAATGGCCAAAGATAATAAATTATATTCCTTCTTTACTGAGTCACACTGTTATGTTCAGGATTTATCTCAAAAGAAACTTGTGATGACTGGTAGAGAACTTGGCGGTCTTTATGTGTTAGATTCTTTAGGCAAAGGTAAGGGTTTTAGTTGTAATAGTGGTATGTTTTCATGTACCGTCTCTGCGGAGTTATGGCACAATCGCCTTGGGCATCCCTCTGAACAAGTTTTACGTGTTCTTAATAAAGACTTAATCTTGAACAACAAAAACTTAACTCAACCATGCGAAATTTGTCATATGTCTAAACAAACTCGTACATCTTTTTCTCTTAGCGACCATAAGTCAAATGAGGTAGGTGATCTAATTCATTTAGACTTGTGGGGACCATTTAAAATCACTAGTCGTGAAGGTTTCAAATACTTCCTAACCGTGGTGGATGATTACTCCCGTGCATTCTGGTTATATCTTTTAAAATCCAAAGATCAAGTGTTTATGAATAATGAATCCTTTTTTTCATTAATTGAAACTCAGTTTGGTAAACGAATCAAAGTGTGTAGATCCGATAATGGTACTGAATTTGTTAACAAAAACTTGCAATCATTTTTTGAAAAAAAAGGGTGTAGGGATGGCAAAAATACCCGAGCCCGATGGGTATACCCGAAACCCGACATAAATGGGACAGGTATACCCGATACCTGACGGGTATTGGGCCGGGTATGAGATTAGTTTTAAAAAATTTCGCGGGTATGGGTCGGGTATGGGATTAGGTGATACCCGACCCGATTACCCAAAACCACATACCCATTTATCCGAACTATATACCCGATTTTTTTAATTTATATTTATATTTTTCATTAACCCTTGTCTATCGGTATTTATTTTAGTATGTTGATAATGTGAAAAAATAAATTTTCTTTTAGTATATGGATTTGATAGTAGTATTTATATATTGTATGTTGTGAAGTATATACATGTAATTGTATAAGTATTATAAAGTTATTATTAATTTTTGATAAAACTTATAAATTATGTAATGTACATTTTTTAATTTATAATAGTTGTTGTATAAATAAAATTATATAATAATTAATAGTAAAAAATGTATTTAGAAATCCCAACGTATATCTTTTA
This sequence comes from Helianthus tuberosus, assembly GCA_030545235.1. Taxonomy (NCBI): domain Eukaryota; kingdom Viridiplantae; phylum Streptophyta; class Magnoliopsida; order Asterales; family Asteraceae; genus Helianthus; species Helianthus tuberosus. The sequence continues at coordinate 28,032 of JARYGA010029860.1, forward strand.
ACAAACTAATGGGTATATCGGATACCCGCGGGTATACTCGATACCCGACAGGTAATTACCCGACAAATACCCGACGGGTATTGGGTTGGGTATGGGACACAATTTTATAACCGGGTATGGGTATGGGATTACCAATACCCGATCCATTGCCATCCCTAAAAGGGTGTCATACATCAAACTTCATGTGCTTGTACTCCTCGGCATAATGGGATTGTTGAACGGAAACATCGCCATCTGCTAAACACTGCTAGATCTCTTATGTTTCTGGGGGGTTACCTATATCCATGCGGACTGAGTGTGTGTTAACTGTCGCTTACCTTGTCAATCGTACTCCTTCTGTCTTGAGTGGTAGGTCTCCTTATGAGTTGATGTTTGGGTGTAAGCCTCCTCTTGGTCACCTTAGAAATTTTGGTTGTCTAGTTTTTTGCACAAATTTAAATCCTTCAAACAAGTTTAATAGTCGTGCAATAAAATGTGTTTTTATAGGCTATTCAAATGAAAAAAAAAAGGTTACAAAATGTGGGATTTGGAAAATAAAACTGTTTTATATTCACGTGATGTGAGATTTTATGAACAAATCTATCCTTTCAAGTTAGACAAATATTCTGAAAATTCAAATTTAAACAATTTTGACATGTATAACTTCTTTCTTCAAAATGAAAATTTTAGACAACCAATACCCGATGATGTTGGTAGGACTGTACAATCTGAAACTAATGGCTTTGATCCACCTGGTAGCATGAGTGATATTAGGAATCAAGAGGATGATATCTTGACAAATGATGAGAACAGATCTAATGATAAGAACATATCAACTGGTCAAGATGTTCCTCCTGGTCCAGATATCACTATCGAGGATGCCGGTGAAATTCAAAACATTGAGATTCTTAATGAAGATAGTACTCTTCCTGAGGGTAATAAGAATGATCCTATTAACTTGAGAAGGTCAACCCGAACTTCAGTTGCTCCTAGAAGGCTAGAGGATTTTGTTATAGAAGGGAAGGTTAAGTATGGGTTAGAGGAGGTAGTTAACTATTCTAAACTGTCCTCAGAAAATTTCTCATTCATTTCTTCTCTTAATAAAAGCATAGAACCAAGAACATATAAGGAAGCTTTCTTAGATCCCAATTGGGTTTTAGCCACGAATGAGGAAATGGAAGCACTTATGAGAAATGGTACTTGGATTCTAGCTGATTTACCTAGTGATAGAAAACCTGTAGGGTGTAAATGGATTTACAAGATTAAATACAAGTCTGTTGGCCAGATAGAAAGATACAAAGCTAGGTTAGTTGCTAAGGGATATTGTCACGGCCCCCGTCCCGGTTTGACCCGGTCCAGGTGCCGCGGGACAGAAACCCGTGGTATTTATTAATTGAGTTGACAGCGGAAGATTTAGCAGGACCTTTTCAAAACTGAAAATGCCCGATTATTTTATTCCATAATTTGGGATAACCCCGTAATTTACAATAGAGGAATTTCACAAGGAAATTCCCTGATTTACAAAACATGTTTATTTATTTAAACTGAGTCACTACTTCAAGCTTGTTAGTGCTCCGTAGCACTTTTCCTTGGTTCACAGTAGTCACCTGAAACATGTTTTAAAAATATTTTAACAGCGGGAAAATACTGGCGAGTCACTCAATTTGATAAAACCACATATAGTTATAAATTACAGCATAAGAGCGATTACAATGGCTTCTATCTTATTTTTATCTGGCGCTGTGTCACAGCCTTGTGACGATGGTCATACCACTATTGGGTCCTTTCACCCAAGTAGTGATGATTATCACTGTTAGGTCAATGAACCTAACCGTGAGAAATTAGTAATGTGCTCAATACCCCACTTGCCAGTGATTCAAGATAACCACGACTTAATCCCTGTAATTATAACTTTTGAAAATAATTTGAGATTTAGTAAAACAGTTGATAAAAAGAGAATGACTCACATTGCAGATTTAAACGGGTAGAGTTTTAGCCTACTGATAAGCCTGATAACCTAGTTTCAACAACAATGCACACGAACTAGGTTAGTAACTAATACAACATTTACGATAACTCACGAGATTAAAACCCTCACAATGAATGACAAAGTGCAATACTTAAACATCCATCGGATAGTTTCAATCGATCGGACATTGAATCGTAGCAGTGATCGAGTTAATACCCCTGTATCGTAGCAGCACCTTGATACCTTAAATCTTCGAATTTATGCAGTATACTTCATTTTTAAGAAAAGTTTTCGACACAGACGAACAGGCCATGACCCAAGCAATTTATAGCTGAAATTAGGGTTTTACGCGGCCCGCGTAAACCACCCTTAACACTTACGCAGCCCGCGAGGGCCACCTAGTCGTAGACTAGGGCTAACGTGTCATACCTAGGGCTGCCACGTGTGTGACCCGTGGCACAGCAGGCTTATCTAGTCAAAACTAAGTTGACGCGGCCCGCGTAGGGTCTTCTTATGCTTTACGCGGCCCGCGAGAAGACCAAATTTCATGTTTTCTTGGTTTTTCATGCACATTAGGGTTTCAGGGATCCGGGTTTTTACTTACGGGTCGTTTTGGGACATTTTTGCAAGTCCTTACAGATATAGCCAAAGAAAGGGTCTAGATTTTGATGAAACATTTTCTCCGGTTGTAAAAATGGTTACGGTGCGATGTGTAATAAGTCTAGCCGTCCAAAACAATTGGCCCTTGTTTCAACTAGATGTTAACAATGCTTTTTTATACGGAACCTTATCAGAGGATGTCTACATGACCTTACCAGAAGGTTATTATGACAAATATGAAAAAAGGGTGTGCAAATAAAGTAACAGTGACTATTCCTTGTCTAGAAGAATTCGTGTTAAATCATGGCTAAGCTCTAAATTTATGATTAAAGACTTGGGAAAACCTAAATACTTTCTGGGAATAGAGGTATTAGAAACTGATCAGGGTATTGTATTATCTCAAAGGAAATATTGCTTGGAATTACTTGAGGAGTTTGGAATGTTGGGGTCAAAACCTATCAATAATCCAATTGAACAAAATCTTGTCATTACTGATAAAAGAAACTCAAACAGTTCAGACTATGAATTAGAAAATATAACCGAGTATCAAAAGTTAATTGGAAAACTGATTTATTTAACTCACACCAGACCTGATATTTCCTATACAGTTAGGTGTTTAAGTCCCTTGGCTTCACATTTGAAAGTTGCCTTCAAGTTACTTAGGTATTTGAAAAAATCCCGTAGAAAGGGAAATTTATTTTCTAAAAGTGAAAACTTCCAATTAAGGGGATATGCAGATTCTGATTGGGGCATTGGCGGAACTTATATAAATCTAGCCGTAGCACGGGCTACGGCTCAAGTCTATATTCGTAGTGCATTTTTTTCGGTTTTATACAAAGGATACACCTAAATTAATACAAGGATATCCCTAAGACCACACGGTGTGGGCATTTAAAAAAAGGCGTTGTTGTTGCTCAACGCTGTTCAGACTGTCCCGTCCACGGCGTTACCACGACGTTATTGATTAGGCCGGGGAATCTCCACCGGCGTGGAAGAGTTTTTGGCATCGACGTGGCACTTGGTTAATGGACATGGATGTTAGTCGTTTAACCCCAACGGTTAACTTTTTAAAATTAAAAAAAAAAAAAACCTTACCTTTTTTAAAAATTCTAATTTTACCACTATAAATACAACCCACTTCTTCATTTTTAAATTAAAAACTCCACCACTTCACCTAAATTTATACAAACTCTCAATGTCGTTCCACTTCACAAAAAAAGGAGGATGAGAGCCGTTGTGTGGACCGAAGAAGATTGCGAGTCGTGGGTCGAAGCTTTGAGCCACCACATGCCGGATAGGCGCTCGAGCGGTCCTTTTTGGAGGACAACCCGACAACACTTTCAAGCCTATACGGGTGAGAATAACCGAACCGTCGACTCCCTCTCGTATCCTTTTAGGACAATCCGTCTCGTATTTTTATTTTATGCAATGTTTTTAAAATTTATGTAATGTTTTTTTAGTGTTATGTATCTGTTTACTTACCAGTAATATTTTTATAAGTTTTTAATACATTTTATATAATTTTAATTATAAAATAATACAAAAGGTGGTCCACGTGTCGCATAATGTCCCATCTTCAAGCCCTTCCACACCGTATGGTCTAACCAACTCAAACTTATAAAATAAGAGAGTTCGATTGAAATACTGGCCCAATTTATTAGATTAGCCCAAAAAAAAAAAACACAACTACATATGGCAGCAACCTGGAAGAAAACCAAACGTCGCTCTGGCCTCTCGCTCAGACTCAGACGCTGCATTCTTCGACCTTCGTTATTGTTGTTTTTATTAATATTGTATGATTGCACGACAAAAAAAATTTTAGGACACACCTGATTTAACGGGCTAGTTCCGCCACTGGATTGGGATAAGTGCTTATCTACACGAAGGTGTATATCTGGCTATTGTGTGTTTGTTGGTAATAATTTAATATCTTGGAAAAGTAAAAAAAAAACAACCCATTGTATATCGCTCTTCTTCTGCTGAAGCACAGTATAGAGCAATGGCTCTAGTTGGATGTCAAAATCATTTGGCTTCAAAAAGTTTTAAATGGTCTAAATGTTCAATATAGTCTGCCAGTCAATGTTTTTTGCGACAATAAAGCTGCCCTGCTTATTTCCTCCAATCCGTCTTTCATGATCGTATGAAACACTTTGAAATTGATCTTTTCATTTCTTGAGAGAAAAGGTTGTTGCTGGAGTTTTAAAGGTTTTAAAAATAGATACGTTACATCAACCTGCAGATGTGTTTACTAAAGGGTTGAGCATATCTCAACATGATTTTCTCTGCACAAAGTTGAAATTATTTGATGCATTCTTAGGGTTGGATTGAGGGGGCATGTTAAAATATTCAATCCAACGTTATAAAAATAAATTTATTTTATGTTTTCTAATTGTTTTTTTTTTCTATTGTTTGTGAGGTAAATGGGCTTCTTTATTCAAGGATTGCTTTGGTCTTGCATTGGTTTTATTGGGATGCATATGAAGTCTATCTAGGTCTTTGACCTCTGTTCATTCTTCACGCAAATTATCAAGAAAGAAAGATGCCCTTCTTTCATTTATCCTCCCTGTCAATTTGAATGAAGATCGTGATTGCTAATCTTTAAGGTGTCACTGAAAAATTTCTTTTTTGGTCTTAATTTAACAGCTCATTCCTTGCCGTGTTCTTCTCTTCTGGGCTACTCTTCTCATATATATATATATATATATATATATATGAGTCAAGACATTGTAGAAAGTGCACAAGATTACACAGTCTCTCATACACAACAGATTCATATACAATGAACATAAGTTTCAGTTCTGTTCTTTTGTTTTAATCTTTTGATTCATTGTATCCCTTTTTTATTTCAACAAATTGGGTGACTCCATACATCCAACTTCTGTCTTGTAAACTTTCAATTGATTATAATCATCAATACCATTTGTTATCAGAACATTATTATTTACTTAAAAGGGTGAGGTAAGGTGACGATAATCGTTGGTAAAATGCCATTATTAAAATTAGACGAGAGTGTACCGGAATTGTTTGTCATGTGTGTTGTAGCCCCGGCCTGTGTCAGCCATCATTGGCGGACCTACCTTTACGGGTGGGTGGGCGAGCGCACCCCTTGAAAAAAAAATTAGTGTATTTTTAGGCAAAAAAACTCGATCGCACCCCTTGAAAATATGCTTGAACCCTTCATCTGCACCTCTAGAAAAAAATTCCTAGATCCGCGCCACTGTCAGCCTTCCATGTAGGTTCTCGTTGATTTAATGACATGGTGTAGAGTGCTTGCTCAATGTCTTTCAGAGCATAGTTTGCGTTGTAGTTTTGTTGTGGTCTTAGGCCTGGGATACCTTGGTTTGGTTTATTGGGCCTAGGAGTAGATGGCTTAAGACACGGTGGAGTTGCAGTTTACTATGGCAAAGAATTGGTGAACCCACCAGGTGGGTCAGCCCAAGGGGGTATAAGGCTAGAAGGTATGGTGAGGCAGCTCATCCCCAAGAGGATGGGCCGTCACGTCACCCGCACGTCACTTGGAGTGAGGATGGGCCTAAAGGGGATGGACCAAGGGGGTGGGTGATGGGGCTATATATATATATATATATAGGGAGAAGATCATGCGAGAACCACCTCTTATTGCGAGAACCGCGAGAACCAATGTGAACACAACCAAAAATAGCTAAAAATCACACAAAAATTTTTTTTTGAATTTTTTAATATTTTTTATAAAAAAAAAATCGCTACTTTTCGAAGCAAAAAAAAAAATTAAATTTTTTTTTAAAGAAAAACATTTTTTTTTGCCTTCTAAAAGTAGCGATTTTAACATAAAAAATATTAAAAAATTCAATTTTTTTTTTTTTGATTTTTTTTAGATTTTTTTTAGGTTTTTTGGGGGTTTAGTTTTTAGCATTTTAGCTTTGGGGGGGGGGGGGGGGGGTTAGGTTTTTTTAGCTATTTTAGGTTGTGTTCACATTGGTTCTCGCGGTTCTCACAATAAAGGTTGTTCTCGCATGAGCTCCTCCCTATATATATATATATATATATATAGAGGGTTGAGTTCATTTCAGAACTCTAAATAACTACAGAACTTTCAGAACTCCTAATAAACAATCATTTTATATATAAGTTTTGTATTTAGGATCTTTTTACCATCTATTATATGTATTTTCTTGATTACATACATGTTAAAAGTAGTTTACATATGTTTAATTGCCAAAATTATATATATGTGTCATAACTAATTACATATATGTAGAAAACTAGTTTACATATATAAAATTACATATAGAAAATGATAAAATTACTCTAAACATGTATGTAATCGTAAAAATACACATAATAAATGATAAAATTATCCTAAACATAAAAATATATAAATAAAAAGATTGTTTATTAGGAGTTCTGCGAGTTCTGTAAATATTTATGGTTCTGAAATGATCCTGACCCTATATATATATATAGTGTGAGGTTCATTGGGGAACACTAAAAAAGTGGGGAACCGACTCAAACGAACTCCGATTGGACTCATTCCAGCGGCGTTGGAACCGTCTCGTCGAACCCTAACTAGGATCTCTTAACTCTAAACCCTAAATCATAACCCCTAAACCCTAAATATATTAGGGTTTGGCTTTTAGGGTTTAGCTTTAGGGTTTAGCCTTAGGGTTTAGCTTTAGCGTTTAGCTTTAGGGTTTAGAGTTTAACTTTAGGGTTTAGCTATAGGGTTTAGCTTTAGCTTTAGGTTTAGCCTTTACGGTCTAGCTTTTAGGGTTTATAGTTTAGATTTTACGGTTTAGCTTAGGTTTTAGCCTTATTTTTTAGCTTTAGGGTTTAGAGTTTAGGAGTTAGGATTTAAGGTTTAGGGTTAAGAGATCTTAGTTAGGGTTCGACGAGCCGGTTCCAACGCCGCTGGAATTAGTCCAATCGGAGTTCGTTTGAGCCGGTTCCCCGCTGTTCCCCACTTTTTTAGTGTTCCCCAATGAACCTTCCCCTATATATATATATATAGGGAGGGGCTCATGCGAGAACTCCATTTATTGCGAGAACCAATGTGAACACAACCTAAAATAGCTAAAAAAACCTACCCCCCCCACCCCCCCCCAAAAAAAAAAAAAACCTAAACCCCCCCACCCACCCCCAAGCTAAATGCTAAAAACTAAACCCCCCAAAAAACCTAAAAAAATCTAAAAAAATCAAAAAAAAATCTAAATTTTTTTTTAATATTTTTTATGCTCAAATAACTGGCCAAAAAAAAAATTTGGCTTCGAAAAGTAGCGATTTTTATATAAAAAATATTAAAAAAAAAATTTGTGTGATTTTTAGCTATTTTTAGGCATTTTTGGTTGTGTTCACAT
>JARYGA010029861.1:0-46452 GCA_030545235.1 Helianthus tuberosus
GAACTTCCATTCACCCTTGAAACTGGGTATGTATGCATGTTTTCAGTTCTTGATACTTTATTTCTAAGACTTATTAACCTAGCCTATTATATTTTCCTTGTTAACTTTTAAATTTTGAAAGATATGTGGGGATCGGAGAAGACGATGCAGTTCAGGTCTTCTACTACTTTGTTGAATCTCAAAGAGACCCATTGCATGACCCTCTTCTTCTTTATACCGCCGGTGGCCCTGGCACTTCTGGACTTTATCCTTTCCTCTATCAAATCGGTAAATTATTTTATTTATGAATTATATTAGCAGTAAGTCAGAGGTTTGCAACTTTGCATTACATGAAATTGACCCACTAGTTAAAAGAATTGAGTAATAGATTCCGTTTATTTTCTAAACAATCGAAACGTATTGCATCATTTAATAATAATAATAATAATAATAATAATAATAATAATAATAATAATAATAATAATAATAATAATAAAAGATGTATATACTAGAGCATGGTTCTTTATAACCAGTGAAATTTTCAAAAGCTTATAATATATGGTTTTGCTAACAAACCGCGCAAATGAGGTAGTGGTAGAGTGGTTTGGAAAAGAACTGGTGTTCCTTGTGACTCCGGTTCGATTTTCACTCTCCTCAATATTTTCTGCGGCATCCAGGTGAAGAGCGAATACGGGTGGTGCCGGTTCCACTGTCGTGCCTTCGGGCGGGTGGAGGTCGGGTTTCCGCGCATCTCAGAAGAGCCAAGGGGCTGGCGGTGGTCAAGTAGACGACTTGGCCACAACGCCCGATGTCACGATTGTTATCACGTAGATCCTTGCCGTAAAATTAGAAAGAAAAAAACACTCGGCTTCTAAAATCTTTTAAATGAGAACTTTAAGAAATGTATTATTGTAGTAGTTTACATATTTTTCTAAATATTTTATGTATTATTTTTTTGCGTTACCTATTGCTTTGCAATATAGACTCATATACTTCTTTCAGTTACATGAAAAAAAAGACGAAATCTGAACATAACTTATTTTGATATTTGTTGGAATATTGAGTTTATTCATCGTCTCATTGTTCTTAACCGGGTTCTAGTAAATTAACTTGTAAAATATATTTATTAGACCTTGATTTCTTAGGGTGGAGATACAATAGGAAGTTTATTTGGCTAGGAAGTGATCTTGACCACCCATTTAGTTAATCAAGGGCTAAGATAAATCAGGGAAATTGAAGGGAAGAAAAGAGGCGATTGAGTTTGTTTAGGGGGGCATTCTAGTCAATCCAAGCCAATAGTTTTTCTCTCCTCCAATTCCCCCCCCCCCCCCCCCCATTTTTTTAAATTTTAATAACTCTTTCATACGACATTATTTTTTTATAAAAAATGCACCAAAAAACAAGCGTTTTTTATCTTTAAAACGAGTATACTATTGCTATATTTTAAAAAAAAAATAAAAAATTAAAAACTCAGTTGCGTAAAACGCAATAGAAAAACCCCTAGTTACGTAAAACGCAATGAAAAAAAAAACCTAAAAAATGACATTTTTCTAAAACGTAATGCACAAAAAACACAAAGAAATGACTTATTTGTAAAACGCAATGGCCAGAAAACACAAAGAAATGTCTTATTTCTAAAACGCAATAGCCTAAAAACTCAAAAGAAAATGTACTTTCTAAAACGCAATGGACTAATAACACATAAGAATGTGTTTTACCTAAAACGCAATGCACTAAAAACACAAACAAATGTCTTATTTCTAAAACGCAATGGCCAGAAAACACTTAAAATGTCTATTTTTTCTAAAACGCAATGAACTGAAAACACATAAAAAAGTGTTTTACCTAAAACGCAATGCACAAAAAACACAAAGAAATGTATTATTTGTAAAACGCAATGGCCAGAAAACACTTAAAATGTCTATTTTCTAAAACGCAATGGACTGAAAACACATAAAAAAGTGTTTTACCTAAAACGCAATGCACCAAAAACACAAAGAAATGTCTTATTTGTAAAACGCAATTGCCAGAAAACACTTAAAAATGACTCATTCTAAAACGCAATTGCCTAAAAAACAAAAAAAAAGTGTTATTTGTAAAACGCAATGGACTGAAAACACCTAAAAAATGTTTTACCTAAAACGCAATGCACCAAAAACACTTCAAGAATGTGTTTTTCTAAAACGCAATGGCCAGAAAACACATAAAAATGTTTTAGTTCTAAAACGCAATTGCCTAAAAACACCAAAGAAAGTGTTCTCTCTAAAACGCATTGAACCATGACAATAGTTTTGTCTGTGCTGTGAATTGTCTGTGCTGTGAACTGTCTGAACCAATGCAGTTTCTAGAGGCAATTTACAGAAAATTAATTTTTCTGATGCATTTTTATTACAGCAATTTAATCGAAAAAAATTTTGGGGTCAGCTCAACCCTAGCCAGGGGCTCTGCCCCTTGGACCCTGCCAGGGGCTGCCGCCCCTGGGACCCCGCCAAGATCGTAAAACGCAATAACTAAATAAAAAACACAGATCGTAAAAATGAAATTAAAGAATTTCTTACCTGGATCGAAGTGATTTCTTCAACAATTGACGAATTTTGAATGATTGAAACACTTATCAGCGCTCAAATTGAACGGATCGAGTGATTATCTTCAAAATCACCTGAAAAAACAAGATTTTGTATGAAATTAAACCGGGTTTTCTTCAAAAAAGCTGAAGAACACGTTGATAGGGTGTTTGAATCATTGATTGGTGATGAAAATCGCACTATAATGTAGTGATTATTGAGATAGAAAGTGAAGAAATGGTTGAAGATGGTGGGTTTTGAAAATGGTGGGTTTTGAAGTTACTGGGTTTTGAAAAGGAAGAAAAAAGGGTTGGATTGACTAAAATACCCTTTTTCTTTATTTTAAATGTTGCCACATGTCCTAATCCTATTGCTTCATACACTTCCTAGCCAAAATAAACTTCCTATTTGATCTTTTCCCTGATTTCTTAAGCAAAAATCGACTTTTGTGTTTGTTAAGTCTTATATAGATAGAAAAAAAAATCCGATTTCTTCTTCTAGCAAAGTGAGCATAATAGTTTAATATAACATGTTTTTAAATGTCTAACGGGCCATCGACAAGTTACTTACATGTCTTATGGTAAGTCACCGATTAAATTCTACAAAAAATTTATATGTACTGACCAACGCTAATAAAATTATCTTGTGCAGGTCCAATAAGTATCAATTTCGAAAATTCAACGTGGACTAACATTACATTCGAGTTGAATGAAAAGTCATGGACAAAGGTTCATATTAAATACTCTATATCATATTACTCATCTTATACTATGAAATGAAATATGCATAGCACAACAAATTATAAAATTTCTATCTCGTAAATTCTTTCTAAAACATAAATAACATGTGTGCGCGTACATACCTGTTTTTATGGCATGTTAAGAGCAATGACGATAGTTCTCATCTTTTGTAGGTTGCTAATATGATATTCGTAGATCTACCCATTGGTACAGGGTTTTCATATTCTAAAACATATGAAGCATCAAGGAGTAGTGATTCCGGTTTAGCTTTTCAAAGTTATGAGTTTATACAAAAGGTTAGATAAGTCGTATTCTTGCTCCATTCTTGTTTTGATTCAACTCTGTAACAAAACTCGAACTTAAAACCTAAAGGCATTCCGTACCTTCAACCAAAGTCCTTTTATGTTCTCCTATGACTTGTTGGCGTCGTAATTGTTCACCAAATGAGTCAAGAAAAAAAGAAAATAAATTGTTGATTAAATTCTGCATACACAGTGGCTTGTGGAGCATCCAAAGTTTCTTGATAATCCATTGTACATATCGGGGATTTCATACATGGGCATTGTTATACCAGCTGCTACCTTAGAGGTATACAAAGGTAAAAACAACTTCTATATATGTTTACTACATTATTATTTGAATATTGATCAATTTGGTTAATTTCTGTTGTAAAAAATATATTTTCAATTCGTCAATATATCCAAATCTACTATTTTTACTAACTTTTTTTTTATTTTGTAGGCAATGAACGTGGGAATCAACCACAAGTGAATATTAAAGTGAATATCTAAATCTTTCACAACAATACTGCAAACTTACTTTTATATTTATTAAATATCTTGTATTCATATTTTACTCGTTTTATAGGGATGCTTATGTGTTAGCCCCTTGACCGACAAATTTAATGATTTTAATTCAAGATTAGAGTTTGCTCATCGTGTTGCTCTTATATCAGATGATATCTACGAGGTAAAACAAAATACTTATTCAAATTCATGATATAATTGCTTTGTATAATATGTTTTGACATCTCTTTGACATTTCTCAGTCTACAAAAGAGACCTGCAATGGTAACTATATAACTAATGACCCAGAGAACACATTATGTTCAAATAATCTTCAACGAGTAGATGAGGTAACGAGGGATGATCGCTAATCATTTTAACTAAATCTTCATTTTTTTAAAATATTATCTAATACTCTAATCCAAATTCTGAATCTCAGTGCACAAGTGGACTTAACATAGCAAATATATTGGATCCAGTTTGTGATGCTGCGAATCCAGAGCCAATTTGTCGTGTAATGTTTCTTTCTCATATTCAAAAATGTTCCACACACAATGTGTATGTGTGTGCATATATATTGAAAAACGTAGAAACTATGACTTTAATTAAGAAATGTTTAATCTTTCCAGGAAGCTGCTCAGATATATTTAGAAAATTGGGCAAACTATAAGGATGTTCAGAAAGCACTCCATGTTCGTGAGGTATGATGTTCATAATGACATAACAGCTTATGATACGTTACTAAATCATGATGGGTGTGTGTACTAGATCAAAGGTAGCAATACTGATTGTCACAAATTGTTGTAATTTGTTTTCTATAAGCAAGAGGTATTGAGGTAGAATCGTATACAAAGTTTAAGCGTTAACGCTTGGATTCGTCTCAACTCTCAACACGGCCATTTAAACATGTTCAATAATGCCCGAATATGCATACAAGTTCAACATTTTCTTTTGAATTGTAAATATTGCTTATTTATTTTTATTGTTTTGCGTGTAGGGAACGATTGAAACTTGGCAGAAAAACAATGACTCTCTCCATTACGATATAAACAAAGAGGACACTGTATATTACTCATTTGACATCTTCAGCAGTGTCGAATACCATAGACAACTTATTTCAAGAAACTCCAAAGTTTTGATCCTTAAGTACTACAAATACTCTTAAACATGAGATTTGAACTTTGGGCCATATATGATAGTTACTTATATGTTAATCTCTTTAACTAATTGTGTTGACAGTGGTGATCATGATATGAATTTCCCATACGTTGGCACTGAGAAATGGATTAAATCTCTCGAGCTTCCAATTAAAAATCCATGGAAGCCATGGTTTGTTAGTAACCAAATTGTTGGGTGAGCACACAATGCTATTTCATATATCATTGTTAGTTTTTCAACACACAATGATCTTTCTTTGCCATTTTTCATATATCATTGTTAGTTTTTCAACACACAATGATCTTTCTTTGCCATTTTAGGTACAAGACGACATATGCCAAGAACGGATACACGTTAACGTATACAACTATTAAGGTAAAACATGCAATTTAAGTCACATAACTATTCGCTTACAAGGGTGGCTTAAATATGCTTATGGAACTCTAGAAATCGAACAAGGGGATGAACTTGAGTTTCACCTATATTGCTTAAAACATAATTAAACAATATGAAACTAGAGCAATAAATGATTTATTTTTATAATGCAGGGTGCTGGTCATGGAGTGGCATTATACAAGCCTGATGAAGCTTTAGCAATTGTGGATGGATGGTTTTCTTCTCATAGTTATCTATGTGATTCTTAAGAAAATAATTAATGTACTTGGTTATTTTAGGTGTTTTTTAATAACAATTTCTGTCGCATCTATCAAGTTATTCCTTTTTCATTATTGTTATTTAAAACAAGTTTTAGCTTTTGTTTTTAGAGTAAATTACAAAAATCGTCCTTTATGTTGACACTAAATTGCAAATTGTGTTCTTTGTCTTCAAGAATTACAAAAAATGTACTCAATGTTTGCAAACCCTTGCACATTACGTCTTTTGACCCCAACTTAGTTAATTTTAATGGTTAAATCTTACCAAGTGGACCCTACATGAGGGTATTTTGATCATTTTACCCTAAACACTTAAATAAATAATCAAAACAAAACCCCACTCTCAAAACTCACTCTCCTTCTTCCCTGAACCCTCTCTCTCTCTCTCTACAAACTCTCACTTTCTCTCTATACAATCTGGGCAACCAATTAGTTTATTAAAACTCCATACAGGATAACCGTCATCAGTGCTCACAATCGATCCGTTAGGAGTGTAGAAATCCTGAATTTCATCTTCCTCGTCGGAGCTCGACAGACGGCAGCAGCGGAGCTTTACGCAGCGGCGGAAGAGGTTGCAGCTCTGGGTTGGGCCGGTACCTGTCAGATCTTATAATAGAGTTTAATTTATTATGCGGAGAGTCAGTTTAATTTATTATACGTAGAATCAGTTGAATTTCCGTTAGTTGACACTATTACTGCTCTTGACGGCTCAACTGTTCCGTTGTGAAGAAAAGTTGATGGTGTTAAGTTTCTCGGTGACTCCGTTGCTAATTATGTTGCTAAAGTGTTGTTGACAAGTTTTATGGATTCGGTTTGTTGTTTTGTTTTGTGGTGACGGCGGCGGAGGTGTGTTTTCGTGGAAAAAGGGGTTGTCGGATTTGGTCGGTGATAGTGGCGGTGACGGCGATGGTTTCGGCGGTGATGATGTGGCATGATATAATGGCTGGTGGAGGATTCTTCTTGTAGTGGTGGATGTGGATAATGAAAGTAATGACAGGGTGAGTAAGATGGTGATTATAGAATTATTATTATGATTATTATTCATGGTGTTTGCATAAGTTCTTCTGTTTTGTCTTCTTTGTTGTTGTTCCAATGCAGAAAGTGAGAGTTTGTAGAAAGAGAGGATTCAGGGAAGAAGGAGACTGCGTTTTGAGAGTCGGGGATTTTTTGATTATTTATTAAAGTGTTTAGGGTAGTAAGATTTAACAATTAAAATTAACTGAGTTAGGGTCAAAGGACGTAATGTGCAAGGGTTTGCAAACATTGAGTACGTTTTTTGTAATTCTTGAAGACAAAGGACACACATTGCAATCTGGTGTCAACATAAATGATGGTTTTTGTAATTTACTCTTGTTTTTATCATGTTTAATTATGAATAATTAATGTATAATGAAATAAAACTTTAGTAATTTTTTTTTAGATTTTACATGGCTTAAGAAATAATATAAATTATTTTATTATATTATATGTTTTGGTCAAAAATTACCGAAGCAATTAAGTGATCAAATTAGTTAAGTGAGGTAGTGTGCTAGACAAGTGTGTTGAAAATATGTTAATTAAGTTATTTGCAAAAACAGTTATCAGGATACGGCTCAGGATATCGAGCTGTATTTATGATCAATCAATGAGCAAAAATGTAAAGGGTGACACGGGATATACGAGGAAAGCCCTTGATCAATCTAGATCGCCGGCACAAAACCTCAGGAGCTGACAATCGCAGCTGCCTTGTTCTTCTTATTGCTTCAAATGTCAGGATACAGTGCAGGATATGATGCGGATCAACTAAGTGTTACAATGTAAATTCGATACAAGTGTGAGTGTATTGTGAGTGTTTGCAGCTAGAGAGAAAGAGTGTGCGAGAGATTGTGTGCCTTAATCTGATCCGATCAATCCTTTTTATAGTAAAAGAAATTAACTAACTACCCTATCATTCCGGGATCCAGTGAATATTCCATATGTGAACGTTGTAGTCCACGTCTTCCGGCTTCAACGTCTATAATCCAACTGATTTGCCCGAGTCTTGAGGAGAAGAAGTCCACTTGAACGTTAGAGGCTTGCACCTTTTAATCTGCACGTGGGTTACTTAGTTATTACCGGGATATCATGCCAATATGTTACCAATATCCTGATCCGGTATCCTGGTCACAATAAAACAAACAAAGTCAGAATATTAATCGGGATATATGAGCAGAAAATGACCCATAACAATTGTCCCCAAAATATATCTGTTGGTATACCAATTCCAACGGATATATTTTAAAACTTATCCCTTAAATCGAGGTAATTAAAACGAAACGACGGTTAAGGTAGCATTGTACAACTTCCAACGCGGTTTTCACTCGATGGATATCTACCATGCCCCTATATCTTCTCTCTTTCTGTTTGAAAACCAAGTTTCATCAACAGAATCACCAGGTAATTATCCGCTCTTCTTTACTTCCCTTCTAATTCCTTCATCTTTCTTCTAATGGCGACTAGAACCTATTAACCGACGAATCGACGGAGACCTTCGTCCAGCAAAACCTTCTCAAGAATCCCGAGAAGGAGACCTGCGCCTTTGATAACGCAGACATCGCAGCACTGAGAACCTCTGGCGCCTTCCCCGATGGCGCGGTTATAAGGCCATTTGACCGATCAATTCGATCGAATGTTTCTTCTGCCGATTGGGCCTGCTTTCCAGCATATCCCTTCTCGCTAGGTCTTTGGTATCCTTTTCCTGAATTCATGATGCAGTTTTTCCGAACCACTGGTATTTCCTTTGCCCAAACAATGCCCATGGTTTGGAGAGTACTAATCATACTTAACCAAATTAAAAACCTTCACTGTCCTGACCTCTGCATCGAGGATATTTCGATCGCCTACCACCTCCGATCACATGGTTCCAGTCGGTTTTTACTCTTTTCGACTTCCAGCAAACCCCTCATACTTAAATCCACCAAGAACGAGGATGGATGGCAATGTAAATTCTTCTTCGTTAAGCGAGACTCCATCTATGAGGGTGCTAGCCTCCCGGTGGAGTGGTTAACCACCGGTAGGGTTTAGGGTTTCGAGAATATCCCTAAATATTTTCAGGCCCATATCCTGTGCTAATACTTTCTTATTTGGCCTTTTTGCAGTGACTTTCAAGGAAGTTGCCCCTCCTACTGAAGAATCTGAAAAGAGAATCGAAGCAATTTACCGGTTACCGGAAAGTGATAGGAGCTTTTCCACACACCTCCCAAGTTCCAGTCAATACTCATCATCTGATATGTCTGGTAAGAGTCATTTTGTAAATGATTGATTATTGTAACATAACGAAAGAATTAATAAGGATTTAGAACTTTCCTTTTATACAGCACCAACCAAAATCCCAGAAGTTTTCGACCTTGAAGAATTGGACAGTTACTCCGATCCTGTCCAGGTCAAGAAGGAACCAAGTCCCAATGCTATTACCTCATCCAAGCCCGGCAGCTCCAGAGCTATTATCATTCCCAAACCTTCACCAGCTACTAAGCCCCGGACTTCTAGTTCCCGTAAGAGGAAAGAGACTGATTCACCCGCCACCTCCGAGACGTTTCCCTATGAGAAGCATGGGTTTATTGAGGCAAGCGAGTTTATGACTTCCTTTCTTAACCAGGTGTAGATCCTTATCTCATATCCTGCACATATATGTCAAACCAATATCTTGGTTATTATAATAATACATGTGTCTTCGGGTGCAGGGCCTCGAACGTCTAGTTCATTTGTACGAAGAATCCTGTGGGCTTAACAAGATGCTCGAGTCCAAGTTGAAGAAAGCCGAGGTTACCATTTCCGACCAGGGTATGATTGCTGCTGCCAAATCTCGACACTGTGAGGACAAGTTCAAGGCTATGACCCAGGAACCTCAGGCTGCCCTCAATAAAGCCACCCTTGAGGCCCAAGCCCATCTCGACGCCGCCCATGCGCAACATGAATGGGATATGGTTACCTACCGGGATGGCCTTAAAAGCTCTGTCGTCATCTCCCTTCTACAGGCTAGGCTAAAAATGGCCCACGAAGGCAAGGCCCTGGGCTTCGAATGCCCTTCTTGGGATGTCGATGCCTGGGAGACGAAGCTAAGGGGTCTCGGCGGCAATCCTGTTAAATCTGCAGCTGAGGGGTCTTCAAAAGCGATTGAAAAACCAATTGGCGCTGGTGGCGAAGCTGAAAAGGATGTTCAAGCTAATCATGAAGCGGATGCTGATGAAGATATGATGAATGAAGAAGGTGCCGCTCCTTAAAAGCAGCGAAGCGGGCAGTGATGGATATTCGTGCCTGAGCCCATTTTTTAAATTTGATGGTTGTGTTTGTTTGAACAATTTTACTTCTCGTTCCTTAAACAATTTTCTTTTCCTGCATTAAAACAATTTGATTGCCAAAGGTGGATGGGTCCTAGGTTTTAGGATGAAGCCTTTGGTCGTCAACTAGTATCATTTGTTTTGGACAATACAACCTCCTCTAGACTTATTCGCTGTTGTCTTTTAATTCTTGTTATGTATTGCTTTAGTTTAAATTTCAACGTTCCAAAAATTAGTACAATTATTTCCAATGTCTTATAAAAATATCTTGATCAGTATACTCGGCAATATTCTATTAAGACTTTCGTCTAATAGGGTTTAAAATTCAAACATTTCAAATAAAGTTGTTAAAGAAATTAGGACAGTTCATTTTCATTCTACTTGTTTAACTAGAATGCAGTTTTAGTTTTTAACCCAAGTATCATATCCCAAATATTTCAACCAAATATCATGAAACATACTCTAAAAATATACTTCGAGAATATATTCTGAGAATATATCCTAATCAGGATATTTAAGTTTCTGTAAAACACAGTTCCAAAATTCAAATAACTCAGATAGGGTTTATAAAGGAGAGATCATACTGGGAATAGGGTGTAACCCTTATTCTCAAACTTCAATCTTTTTACAACTTTTTCCACGAAGATGTCCCCGGTCCGAGATAATCAGTGTACTAAGTTCAAGCTTGATCCTTTGAATTTTACACAATTGCCTCAGTAGGAATGTCCCCTGTGCATAACATTTTTGAAAACTTAGAAATTTTTAGAACATTGGTTCCGACTGTTTGAACAGTTCTTGTGTTACAGGGGGTTAACCCTAAAATATACTGGAGATAAATGAAGTGACCATAAGGTATAACCTCGGAAGGTTATTCCCTATACAACTATGGTCACCTAATGTGTTTGGTCGGATCTTAATGATCGAACAAATGGGTCGGGTTCGAAAGTATAAGCGATTGTTTAGATCGCTTACCTTACGACCCTACATAAGCACTAAACCTAAAGTGACGAGCTAAACATGTTAAAACATGTTTAACGAGGTTAGAAAACAGGTTTGGTATCAAAACAAACGGTTTTAATACCTAAAAGTAGTTTGGTTACAAAATACGCAAGAATACGCATTTTGGCCGAAACTACGACTCGTCACTAAGCCTAGATAACGTGGTAATCATTAGGTATAGTCACTAAGGAGTGTAACCATCGTGATTACGCTCACGTTATGAAGTTCAAACGAACTTCGCATTAACCATAAACTGGTCAATGCAAAAAGTCAAACAAAGTTTGACTTTAACGCTAAAAACGCATAAAAAGAACGAAGGAATACTTACAAAGGGTCCCCGCAAGCAAATCTTGATCCAAATAGCTCAGGTATGAAGCAAAGGCTTCAACTTAAAGCACATTAGATCAGATTTGTGTGAGTTGCAACAATGAAGCTTGGGGGTATTTATAGAATTCCTTGAACCGTTAAGATCGTTTATCGAAAATCGAGCTTCAATCTCAACCATCCACTTGGGCACATGGTATAGAATACAAGGGGCACTCAAATACCAGTCCATAGATTCACGAAAAACCATTTGCAAGTGGGAAAAACAGGTAGAACAACTGGAAACAGACTGGAAATGATTCTGTGCAGATCTGGTGATCTCACGCGGGCCGCGTAAGGTTTAAGGGGGCTTACGCGGGCCGCCTGAGCTTTCTGATCAGCAAACAAGTTTCATAAAATTGCAGTTTCAGTCCCTGCATGCTTTTAAGGCCATTTTTGATGCGTTTAAGGCCCGTTAAGCCATTTTCAAGGTTCTACAATGATGCCTAAGTATAGGGGACATGAAAAATGCTCAAAAATATGTCATATGTTGGTTCGTTTGGTCGTACGATCGCGATGTTCGCTTAATTACGACGAAATGCGCACGAACGCGAAAAACGATCCAAACTACGCGATGAATGGATTTTTCTTATGCCAAACACTAAAATAAAATATTTTAATACTTACATAAATTTTTGGATGTCCAGATGTATTCAAAACGTAAGATATGCGCGAAAATGCAAACTTATGCACTTTTTGACGCTTTTAGTCCCTGAATGAACATAAAGTTTATTTTAGCGCACAATACACCGCAAAGCCTATTTCTAAGCTATGTAAAGGATATTTAGGGAATATTTAACTTATGATCAAGTTCTGGATTGTTCGTTACAGTTCAAATCGGCATACTTTAGTAGTTTGTCGAATTTAGTCCCTGTAAGCGAATAAACTTGATTTCGGCATACCAAACCATCCAAAACTTATTTCTAAGTTATGTAAAGGTTATTTAAGGTATGTCAGGCCTATGTCACTATTCCGGAGTGTTTGTTGCCTTAAACTGGTTATATTTACGCATCAGAATGCGTATAACCTTCCAGAAAGCGCTTTAAAGCCCGAAATCGAACAAGAATTGATATGTGTAAACGATACATATATTTTTACAAATCCCAAGTATGAAACACAATATTTCATTGATTTGGTATTTGTTTGATGGTCGCAGTGACACAGGTGTCACAGTCTCCCCTACTTTAAGAAATTTCGTCCCGAAATTTATTCGTAGGAGTCTGTCTGTAACGCTGTGTTAATTAATTGTCTTGCATGGAATCTAGGGTGTTTATCTATTTGCGTAGAATAACCCATCAAAGATATTCAAGGCATAATCCCGTCATTTCCCTTAACGGACATTCTTCAGAAACGAAAATGAACTGACGGAGTCATTTTCAATAGATATTCTTCAGAAATGGAAAAATGAACGGAAAAACAAAAAGGATATTCATTTCCTTAACGGACATTCTTCAGAAACTAAAATGAACTAACGGAGTCATTTTCAACGGTTGCTTCCTCAGGTACGGAAATGAAGGATTTAACAGACGGGCATTCATTTCCTCAACGGATAATCTTCAGAAACAAAAATGAACAGACGGAGTCATTTTCAACGGTTGCTTCCTCAGGTACGGAAATGAAGGATTTAACAAACGGATATTCATTTCCTCAACGGATAATCTTCAGAAACGAAAATGAACAGACGGAGTCATTTTCAACGGTTGCTTCATCAGAGTTAGAAATGAAGGATTTAACAAACGGATATTCATTTCCTCAACGGATAATCTTCAGAAACGAAAATCAATAGATGGAGTCATTTTCAATGGTTTCTTCATCAGAGTTGGAAATGAAGGATTAAACAAACAGATATTCATTTCCTCAACGAATAATCTTTAGAAATGAAAATGAATAGACAGAGTCATTTTCAACGGTTGCTTCATCAGAGTTGGAAATGAATTAGGTTAACTCTAGATACATGACAGAACTTGTTGTGATTTCTATGCACTTAATTTCATAATTATGTATGCATCCATGATTACGTAATTCCTTGCACAGTCCGCACAATTTGTTTTGTAATGTTTAGGGGAAGAAAATAAAACCTGTGATGAGGGTGACTAGACTACCATAGGGTCCTTTTAATTAGATCGACATATGATCTTTTTAAATAGACCACCAAGGAGTCTTTTCAGCTATATCATCACATGACATTCCTAACCAGATTTGTGGATCAATCTGTTTAACTAGACCACTCAAGGGGTCTAATTATGGAATAGTACTTTACAATCCAAGGGACTTAACTATTACGTAGAAGCCCATTAAGGATTTAAGGTAGTACCTTTGGGTATCCTACTATGAATCCCTTATACGGAGGTATGGAAGATTCTACGAGGATTTGGATAACAAAATTTGGATCACACAAAAACATAAAAAAGGGAACACATAAACATATAATTGTTTTCTTGGTTATTAATTGTTATTATCTTGTTATTGATTGCTATTAACTTGACGTCGATTTGAACATGGGTATTCAAGGCATACCTGGAACCCAGTTGATGGACTTCAACGTCCTCAAGCATCTATCTGAAAAGATAGGATGATCTTCCAAAAATTTGATTTTTGATTACAAGGAATCACCACATTCGAATTAAGGTATACAGCAATTAAGGACTTACGGAAATATCCTTAGGTACCCCATTAAGGAGTGGGTATTCGTCCAGAGTTGTAACTTGCGCCTTGTACTTTGTTTTCCTTGGAAGAAACGGGTACTTAGGATTTTCGTGGAAAACGTAAGAGATCATAAAGTGGAA
Source organism: Helianthus tuberosus (assembly GCA_030545235.1). NCBI lineage: Eukaryota > Viridiplantae > Streptophyta > Magnoliopsida > Asterales > Asteraceae > Helianthus > Helianthus tuberosus. The sequence goes on from JARYGA010029861.1 coordinate 14,326, forward strand.
GAATTTTTGGGTAGTCTGTTCTTCAAGGAATACGGTTCCTTAATTGTCGGTATTGTAGGGGATATGTATACATGCAACCACATAACCATATTGCAATGTAAATAAAAGATTTATTTATAAACAACATCAACAACTGTTTCTTAGATCTTGACAACAAAAGAAAATAATACATAGAGCTTGATTATTTCTAAATAGTGTTGTCTTTCCGTCGGTCAGATGCTCATCCCTGCGCTGGATTTGCATTAGCAAGCCTTGGGCAATTTCTTCGGAAATGGCCCATCTCGCCACAGTTGAAGCAAGAACCTGGTGGAAAACGACCTTGAGCAGGATTGTTGTTAACCTGATTGGGTGCAGCTGCAGTTGGGCAAACCCTCGCTGTATGACCTATAAGTCCACAAACTTGGCATGTGCGGCACTTCACACCAGCATGATGATGTAGGCTACATTGGTTGCACAAGGGTGCAGTTCCGTTGTAGGGTTTCCTAGCAGTGGGTTGAGCTGGTTGGTTGGGGACGGCTTGACCGTTGTGAGCGACCACGGAGAATTTCTGAGAAGCCATTCACTTCTTTGACTTCTTGGGGGACTTAGTCTGTTCCTCCTTGGGTTTCGATTCCTCGACCAGTTTCTTGTCACATTTTCAGAAAAGTTTACTTTTCCTGATCTGAGATTCAGTCAAGGTAGCGGATAGCTCAATGGCCTGTCTAACTGTAGTGGGATTACTACCAGTCACAATGTCTTGTACTGAGTCAGGGAGGCCATCAATGTACTTTTCGATTGCCTTATCCAAAGGCGTGACCGTGTTTGGGCATAACAGACTTAACTCCTCATAACGGTCCGTGTAGGCTCGATGCTCACCACTATCTTGCTTAAGATCGTCAAATTCCCTTTCTAAGGCCATGATCTCGTGACGAGGACAGAATTCCTTCATCATCAGAGCTCGAAGCTCTTCCCATGTTTGAGCCAGTGCCACATCGGCACCCCTATCTCTCATCACACCATTCCACCACGTCAAAGCTCGTTTCTCAAAGAAACTAGATGCGAAATCTACCTTTCGCTCGTTTGGACATTGAACATGTCTGAAGGTGCTCTCTAAACTCTCGAACCATTGCAGAAGTGCAGTCGCTCCTTGAGACCCAGAAAATTTTGATGGCTTTGCCGAGTTGAAAGTCTTGAAGTTGCAGGGGACATTGTTGTTGTTGAAAGCCTGGTTACATTGAGAAATGATGTTCGGGATTCCGGCAGTCAATTGCTGCATGATGACAGCTGCCAGCTCTTCAATAGGTACCTGATTCTCGCGTCGTGGAGGTATTCTAAAAGGAGAAACAAGAGAGGAAACAAGTGAAGTGGCATTGGGAAAGAATAGGATGTTACAAATACCGACCAAAAGCATGGGTGATGGTCATTTGTTTGAACCACGAAGCAAACAAACGACACACAACGGCTGAATCAAAGTAAATAGGTCCTCATGATGTATCGCGAAGACATGCTCGCCTATAAGTGGACACTCACCCCAAGAGTTCCCAGGTAAGAGTGACTGGTCCGATACTGCGGATTTGTACGAACACTCTAGCCTTAGACAGAAAGCTCAGGGTACAGGCACCCACCCTTCCAGTTTGCACGGGTTCACATTATTTAGACCCAAACTCTGACGAGATTTTGAAAACTTTGAAGGTTCAAAACCTTATAATAAATCATCCTAGAAAAAATGATTAGTTTTCAAAGCAGATTCGAAATTTGTGTTCTTATTGTGGTTGTTGCCTAAAGATAGGCAACGGTATTGTTTTATAACTAAATGCAAGTAAACTCGCGTTAGGGTCCTAGGAAGGTTATAGTCTAGGTCAAAGTATTACTAATAACATAATTCCCTATAATAATTGGCTCTGATACCAACTTTTCTGTCACACCCCGACCACGTAAAACAACAAAACGTGGCGGAAACGTCGGGGAGTGTTGTAACAGAATCATTGTTTCACAACCATGGATTAAACAGTTTCATTTTATTGAATTAAATGTATTACATTACATTGGAATTAGAAACAAAACAGGAACAAATAAACTTTCATTGTTATTAAGTCACTAAGGCCTCGTCCATTCCTATGTGAGCGTACACAAGTATCATCATCAAACATCATCAACTATGGTACCTGAAACACATGTGAAAATACGTCAGCATAAAATGCCAGCGAGTACATAGGTTTTGTTTGAGTGTCGGATTCATGGCTAGTTTACATGTTGCAATACTTATTTAAAAACCTTGTTTTTGAAAAGTATAGTATTGCGACATAATTAACCTACTCAAATCAAGTTGGTTATAATTTATAAAATCTCATAGCCATGATTCTTAACTCCAAAACATTTGTTTAGTTAAACCCAGGTTGTAAATCGTTTCTGAAATAAAAACTCGAATAGTATATATATCGTTAGAAAAACCTTGTAATATAAATTTGTTTCGATAACCTTGCCCAAGTGATCTAGATAACGCAGCGATATATAATGTATTAAAAAGCACTTATATGTAGGAAGTACCAGCGGCGTATCCACCATGCTTTTAACACATTACACCCGCCCTGTTACCTAATCACTTCCCTAACCCAACGGTTCAAACAGATTTCAAACGGTTCATGTCAATCAAATGGTTACAAACGGTTCACATAGTCAAGTAGTCACAAACGGTTCACATAATCAACGGTTATAAACGGTTCACATAATCAACGGTTACAAACGGTTCACATAGTCAAGTGGTCACAAACGGTTCACATAATCAACGGTTACAAACGGTTCAAAAATGTAAAACAATGTGTTCATATACTGGATAAGCATATGCAACAAAATATAATATACGAAAAATCTATGTGCTAGCATGTTAAGTGAACATACATAGCAAAACATAATGAAATCATGTACTATATATGTACTAATGAACATAGCAAGTATATGACATAAAAACATGAAAAAAGAACATGAAAGTAACAAGTAGGCACATGTGTTCCACCCAAAACAGTTTGAAAACAGTAAAAGAGGGGGCTATGTACTCACTTGAGGGTGCTTAGAAGTCTTGAACAACAACCAAGCAAAGCTAGAGGGATCACGGAATCAAACGGCACCCTATATAGGTAACTATGTAAATAACCGGACCCAAATCGGGAGATCGGATAGGATGAGGTTTCGTAAACCAAATGAGTGTTGGAACTCATATGATATGGTTTAACAAAGCCTACATTCTAAAATGAAACCTAACCTAAGTGCTTTCGACCCATTACGACCCGTTTAGGTAGCTTACGCTTCTTTAACGCGTCGTTCGCGTAAAACGCGTTCGGAACGCCTAACTAGTCCTATGACAAGTAATATATGCCTTAACATGTCTAATATTGTTGCCTAATCAGTTTAGATGTCAAAATTTATGTTACATATGCTTAAAATGAATTTTGGCGCAAAAAGGGCATTTTGGTAATTTTCCAAAGGCATATAAACTACCTATCATACAACTACTTAAACGAAGTGACCATAAGGTATAACCTCGGAAGGTTATTCCCTATATAACTATGGTCACCTAATGTGTTTGGTCGGATCTTAATGATCGACCAAACGGGTCGGGTTCGAAAGTATAAGCCATTGTTTAGATCGCTTACCTTACGACCCTACATAAGCACTAAACCTAAAGTGACGAGCTAAACATGTTAAAACCTGTTTAACGAGGTTAGAAAACAGGTTTGATATCAAAACAAACGATTTTGATACCTAAAAGTAGTTTGGTTACAAAATACGCAAGAATACGCATTTTGGCCGAAACTACGACTCGTCACTAAGCCTAGATAACGTGGTAATCATTAGGTATAGTCACTAGGGACTATAACCATCATGATTACGCTCACGTTATGAAGTTCAAAAGAACTTCGTATTGACCATAAACTGGTCAATGCAGAAAGTCAAACAAAGTTTAACTTTAACGCTAAAAACGCATAAAAAGAACGAAGGAATACTTACAAAGGGTCCCCGCAAGCAAATCTTGATCCAAATAGCTCAGGTATGAAGCAAAGGCTTCAACTTAGAGCACATTAGATCTGATTTGTGTGAGTTACAACAATGAAGCTTGGGGGTATTTATAGAATTCCTTGAACCGTTAAGATCATTTATCGAAAATCGAGCTTCAATCTCAACCATCCACTTGGGCACATGGTATAGAATACAAGGGGCACTCAAATACCAGTCCATAGATTCAAGAAAAACCATTTGCAAGTGGGAAAAACAGGTAGAACAGCTGGAAACAGGATGGAAATGATTCTGTGCAGATCTGGTGATCTCACGCGGGCCGCGTAAGGTTTAAGGGGGCTTACGCAGGCCGCCTGAGCTTTCTGATCAGCAAACAAGTTTCATAAAATTGCAGTTTCAGTCCCTGCATGCTTTTAAGGCCATTTTTTATGCGTTTAAGGCCCGTTAAGCCATTTTCAAGGCTCTACAATGATACCTAAGTATAGGGGACATGAAACATGCTCAAAAATATGTCGGATGTCGGTTCGTTTGGTCGTACGATCGCGATGTTCGCTTAATTACGACGAAATGCGCACGAACGCGAAAAACGATCCAAACTACGCGACGAATGGATTTTTCTTATGCCGAACACTAAAATAAAATATTTAAATGCTTACATAAATTTTTGGATGTCCGGATGTATTCAGAACGTAAGATATGCGCGAAAATGCAAACTTATGCACTTTTTGACGCTTTTAGTCCCTGAATGAACATAAAGTTTATTTTAGCGCACAAAACACCGCAAAGCCTATTTCTAAGCTATGTAAAGGATATTTAGGGCATATTTAACTTATGATCAAGTTCCGGATTATTCATTACAGTTCAAATCGGCATACTTTCGTAGTTTGTCAAATTTAGTCCATGTAAGCGAATAAACTTGATTTCGGCATACCAAACCATCCAAATCTTATTTCTAAGTTATGTAAAGGTTATTTAAGGTATGTCAGGCCTATGTCACTGTTCCGGAGTGTTTGTTGCATTAAACTGGTTATATTTACGCATCAGAATGCGTATAACCTTCCAGAAAGCGATTTAAAGCCCGAAATCGAACAAGAATTGATATGTGTAAACGATACACATATTTTTACAAATCCCAAGTATGAAACACAATATTTCATTGATTTGGTATTTGTTTGATGGTCGCAGTGACACATGTGTCACAATCAATCCTCATATATCTTTAGGATCCAGGATATAGCCAACAATAACGAAATTGTCAGCCACTTTTACATGGACTGGTCCCGCTTTCTTGAACTATCCCTGGATAACTTGCGCTCCAGGAGGGGTTTTTAAACCCAATTCGAGAGAAAGGTGAATACCTTTAAACCTGTGAAGGGATCAGGATCCCTTAAACGTGAGAGAGGGGGCCAGTCCTCTAATCTTTCGAAGTATCCTGAATGTGTATCCTGGAGCTATATCCCGAAGCATATGCTGCAAAACAACCACAAGCTAAGGTGGGTGTTAGCCTGGCTAACACCCCTCCGATGCTTAAGTCAGTATTGGGTTCAAAAGAATAAACAATATTAAATATAAAAGGAGATAGAATTCATACCATCCTGAGTTAGAAATCAAATTCTAAACTCACTTGAAATAGAGCTTTAGGTGTATGGCATTCCAGGATCTTGGTAGCATATCCCCATCCATATTCTTGAGTCGGTATGCTCCTTTTCCCGATTCTGATTCAATCTCATAAGGTCCTTCCCACTTTGGAGCTAACTTTCCATCAGCAGGATTAGTAGTATTCTGAAAAGCCTTCATTAATACCCAATCTCCAATCTGAAACCTTTTGGTCCTTATATTCTTGTTATATGCTCTGGATATCCTCTGTTGATATGCTGCCATTCTTAACTTTGCCGCATCTCTTGCTTCATCAGTAGTATCCAATTCCTGGCAAAGGGCTTCAGGATTCTGCTCAGGATCCCGGAGGTTGGATCTCGCCCTTGGTATCACCATTTATGTTGGGATTACCACTTCTGCTCCAAATACTAAGGAAAATGGGGTTTGGCCAGTTGCACTTTTCATTGTCGTTCTATCAGCCCATAAAACAAAGGGTAATTCTTCTGCCCATCTTCCCTTCTTAGCTCCAAGCTCTTTCTTCAAATTGTTTTAATAATTATGTTGTTTGAGGATTCTGCTTGCCCATTTGCTTGAGGATGTACCTGTGTGGATGTGATCATTTTAATTCCCCAACTCTTGAAAAAGTCAGTAGTCCTCTTACTTATAAATTGAGAACCATTGTCACAAATTATCTCGGCTGGTACTCCAAACCTGGTCAGGATATTCCTCTTTATGAAGGATACTACTTCTTGGTCCCTAACTTGAACAAATGCTTCAGCTTCAACCCATTTAGAAAAATAATCAGTCATTGCCAGCATGAAGACCTTTCCTCCTGGAGCCTTTGGCAATTTTCCTACTATATCCATTCCCCATTTCATGAATGGCCAATGGGAAACAATAGGATACAGTGGTTCAGCAGGTTGATGTAATATATTACTATGTCTTTGACATGCATCACACCTTCGAGCATATTCTGCAGCATCTTTCCTCATCGTCGGCCAATAGTATCATGTTCTTAATACCTTTGAGAATAACGACCTTCCCCCAATATGGTTACCACAATCCCATTCGTGTATATCTTGAAGCACTTCTTTGGTTTCGGGATCCTCTAAGCACCTCAGATATGGTCCTGCATGAGATTTCTTGTACAAAACATTATTTATAATGGTGAATCGTGATACCTTCATTCTAAAGGCCTTAGGATTTTCATCCTTCGGGATTTGTCCTTCCTTGAGGTATCTCATGATTGGAGCCGTCCAGGATTTAGTATCCTCACCAGGATCATGATCAGGATCCTGGATGCTTGCTATCTCCTTATCCTGAGTCTTGAAGAGATCCACAACAGGATGTAGGATGTGAAGTATTGGTATTCGGGTTCCTTCTGGTATCCTGACTGATGATCCTAGGTTTGCCAAGGCATCAGCCTCAGCGTTATCCTATCTTGGCACCTGTTCAAGTGTAAAAACATCGAAATATCCTGCTATTTTTTGAGAATTTCGAGATACTCGATCAATTTCTCACCTTTAACTACATTGGATCCATTAAAATGATTAGTAATTAACAAGGAATCGACATATACTCGCAGACTCTTGATATTCATACTCTTAGCCAATTCTAATCCTGCAATTAAAGCTTCATATTCCGCTTCATTTTTACTGGCAGGAAATTCACATTTAATAGTCTGGGGTAATATGTCCCCCTATGGCGATTTTAGTAGTATACCCAAACCTACACCTCTTACATTAGATGCTGTTATGGGTCATTTTCTGCTCATATATCCCGATTAATATTCTGACTTTGTTTGTTTTATTGTGACCAGGATACCATATCCAGATATTGGTAACCTCTTGGCACGATATCCTGGTAATAACTAATTAACCCACGTGCAGATTAGAAGGTGCAAGTCTCCAACGTTCAAGTGGACTTCTTCTCCTCAAGACTCGGGTAAATCAGTTGGGTTATAGACGTTGAAGCCGGAAGACGTGGACTACAACATTCACCTGAGGAATATTTGTTGAATCCTGCAAAAGTAGGCTAGTTTGTTAGTTTATTTTACTATAAATGGATTGATCGGATCAGATAGAAACACACACAATCTTTTGCACACTCTTTTACTCTAGTTGCAAACAATCACTACACACTAACACTTGTACTCGAATTACATTGTAACACCTAATTGATCTGCATCATATCCTGCACTGTATCCTGATATTTGAAGTAATAGAAGAACAAGGCAGCTGCGATTGTCAGCTCCCGAGGTTTTGTGCCGGCGATCTAGATTGATCAAGGGCTTTCCTCGTACATCATGTGTCACCTTTTTCATTTTCGCTCATTGTTTGATCATAAATACAGCTGTATATCCTGAGCCGTATCCTGAAACTGCTTTTGCAAACAACTCAATCAACATATTTTTAACACATTTTTTTTAGCACACTACCTCACTTAACTAATTTGATCACTTAATTGCTTCGGTAATTTTTGACCAAAACAATTTGGCGCCCACCATGGGGCAAGTGGTGCTATTTCTACTAAAAGCTTTTGCAAAATCATTACTTGGTTTTCTATTTTCAAAACTTTTTGCTACACTATTTTCAATGGCCTCGAGATCAAACATGAGCTCTTCCACCATGTCTGCCACACCCTCTGCAACAATTGGTTCAGTGCTTCCACCACCTCCTCCAAGATCACAAGCCTCTTCTCAAGGAACTGAAATTCATGTGGCTCGGGATGTTATCCCCGCTCGCAATATTCAGGGATCCGGTCCTGTTTGGGCCTCTAATGAAGAAATTCTAAATTTGTTTGGTAGTGTACAGGAACAGATGAGGCAGCAACAGGAGACCAACCAGATGCTGATGAGAGAGATACAACTCTTGAAATCTGGCTCAAGCAGACCTGCTGAGGATCCTGTCACTCCCTTGCAACCCAGAGCTTTGAACTTCAGTTCCGCAGTATATACTAAAGATAACATGGGGAATATTGTGCCTAGCCATTCCCAGAATCATACTCCTAAGATACCCTCTTCGGTCAGGGTGTCAACTGTGAGAAGCTCAGGATATGCTTCAGGATATGGCCAAAATCCTCAGACTGGTAACGTGTCTAATAATAATAATACTTTTACTACTAATGGTGTTGGATCTTTGCAGGATGCAGGTATGACATCAGCATTTTCTAGGGAGCTTCAGAAATTGAAGGACATGATATCCAGTGTACCTGGGGTGGTCCAGCCAATTCCAGAAGTATCCCAAGACAGCCACAGGATATCCCGGTTCGTGTATCCCATTTGTGATGCTGAAATCCCAAAAAGATTTCAGACCCCTAACATGAAGCTCTATGACGGAACTACGGATCCTGAAGAGCATATTGCCCAATATAGGGAAAGGATGGAGATCAACCCTATCCCTCTGGATCTCAAGGAAGCATGCCTATGCAAGGGTTTTGGTTCTACTTTAACATGATCAGCCTTGAAATGGCTCTTAAACGTTCCTCCCCACTCAATTACTTCATTTGCTCATTTGGTTAATTTATTTAATAGTCAATTTTCTTGCAGCAGAAGTTTTGAGAAACTAACTAGTGATTTTTACAGGATAACTCAAGGACCTCAGGAATCCTTGAGGGATTATGTGAACAAATTTAGCCGGGAATCCTTTGATATCCCGCATCTTGACGTTGCAACAGCTGTGCAGGCTTTCAAGATGGGGTTGCAAAAGGATTCTCAATTTTACCAGGATCTTGTAATGAATCCCTGCAGGAATCTGCAATGAAGCTCGTAACAGGGCTCTGAGATATATTCGGTTGGAGGATGATAAAAAGATGCAAGAGAGGATGAATTCATCTACAACCTATGAGTCGACCAACAGGAAATCAGAATCCTCGTATAAACCATATCGCTCTAAGCCATATGCTAGAAATGACAGCAAAAAAGTGAATGCTGTTGAAGACGAGGATCCTGAGGAGTATCCTGAGTTGTCTGAATATTGTTTTTCTGTTAATATAGCTGAGCTGATGTATGCTATGCAGGGTTTGGGAGACAAAGCAAGATAGCCCCGGAAGAATCAACAAAAAGCTGATTGGAAGGATAAGTCCAAGTGGTGTGCCTTCCACGAAGATTTCGGTCATGTTACTGAGGATTGCATTACTCTAAGGAAAGAAATATGCTATCTCTTAAGTAAGGGATATCTGAAGGATCTCCTGAGAAGAAAGAAGAATAAGGGACATGATACTGAGAAGGATTCTGAACAAGCAGCATCACCTCCTGCGGATGCAAACATAATTAACTTTATTTCAGGAGGATCCGACATTTACGGGACTTCATATTCTGTGGCCAAGAGACATGCAAAGGAAGCCAAGACAGAAAGAGGAGATAAGCCAACCAGGATGACAACCCTCACAACTGATAAAGTGATCACTTTCGATAGTGATGACAGGGATACGGTCCAGGATCCTCACCATGATGCTCTAGTAATAACATTATATGTGGCTAACCATTTTGTACGCAGGATACTGGTAGATAATGGCAGCTTCGTCAACATAATTCAGCTGGAGACATTGAAGAGGATGAATGTATCCCCGATGGATATTACTTCGAAATCCACTGTGCGTGTCGATTTTAGTGGAGAGGAGAGAAACACTGTGGGGGAGATAAAATTGCATGTATATGTTGAAGGGGTCAACTCAATGCAGCGCTTTTGTGTCATGGACTCCTTATCCTACTATAATATTATATTAGGTAGGCCTTGGATCCATGATATGAAAGCTGTGCTATCAACCTATCATCAATGCATCAAGATACCTACCCCTTGGGGAGTAGTAAAGGTGGAAAGTGATCAACAGGAAGCAAAAGAGTGTTATTCTTCTTCAATGAAGTCCTCGACAAATCCTAGTGCAGCATAGCAATTAAAGATGCGGGCCCAGGATATTGTGGAGGCTTCCGAGCAGGATGTAAAGAAAATTATCCTGGATCAGGATAATCCAGATATCTCGGTGCTCGTAGGAACCAATATCCCTCAGGATATTGAAAATCAATTGACTAACTTTTTGAAATGCAGGATGTCGAGGTTCGCGTGGAAGCACGAGGATATGACAGGCATTTCCAAGGATATTATAACTCATAAGATCGGTATTGACAAGTCATTCAAGCATGTCCAACAAAAGAGAAGGAAATTTGCTCCAGAGCGAAATGTGATCATCCAAGAGGAAGTTGAAAGACTACTAAAGTGCAAGATGATTAGGGAAGTGAAGTTTCCTAAATGGCTGGCAAATGTAGTTGTGGTGCAAAAGAAAAATCGGGAAATGGAGAGTCTGTGTAGATTACACAGACTTGAACAAAGCTTGTCCCAAAGACCCATTTCCTCTACCTCATATCGATTCAGTGGTGGATGCTACTGCTAGCCATGAGATGCTAACTTTCATGGATGCCTCCTCAGGATTCCAACAGATCCAGATGGAACCCTCGGATCAGGAGGATACTGCCTTCATGACACCAACAGGTATTTATTGTTATACTACTATACCTTTTGGTTTGAAAAATGCAGGTGCAACATACCATAGATTGGTAAACATGATGTTTAAAGACAAACCGGGGGACACCATGGAGGTGTACATCAATGATATGGTAGTAAAATCCAAGAAGGCTGAGGATCACCTCCAGGATATTAAGGGAGCATTTGATATCCTGGACCAATACAACATGAAGCTAAACCCTGCCAAATGCCATTTTGGAGTAGGAGCAGGAAAGTTTCTGGGATACATGGTGACCAAAAGGGGGATAGAAACGAGCCCGGAGCAAATAAAAGCTATCTTAGATATTAAGTCACCTTCAAATATGAAAGATGTTCAAAGGTTAACAGGGCGAGTAGCGGCATTAAAAAGATTTATCTCAAGATCCTCGGAGAAGTGCAAGGAGTTTTATGATATCCTGAAGAAGAATAAAAAAAATTGAATGGGGAGAGAAGCATGAAGCAGCCTTGCAGGATTTGAAGCAGTATCTTTCAACCGCACCTCTATTGATGAAGCCTGAGGATGGTGAACCATTATCCCTGTATCTTGGAGTATCAGGGAATGCAGTAAGTGATGCCCTTGTAAAGGATCATGAAGGTCAACAGTATCCTGTTTATTATGTTAGTAAAAGTTTATTAGATGCTGAAACTAGATATTCTCATTTAGAGAAATTGATATTAGCCCTAGTTATGGCATCAACGAAACTTAGACATTATTTTTGAAACACATAGGATTCATGTGAAAACTAACTATCCTGTTAAAAATGTGCTTAGGAAACCCGAGATGTCAGGTAGGATGGCTAAGTGGTCAGTGAAATTAAGTGCATATGATCTAGTGTATGAACCGAGAAATGCCATAAAGTCTCAGGCTTTAGCTGACTTTGTGGCTGATTTCAGTAGTGATATTCAAAATGAAGTAGACCTAGAAGTGCAACAACTAGGAGAAAACATAGAATCCTGGACACTATATACTGATGGTGCATCTAATGTAAGAGGTGTAGGTTTAGGTATACTACTAAAATCGCCACAGGGGGACATATTACCCCAGGCTATTAAATGTGAATTTCCTGCTACTAATAATGAAGCAGAATATGAAGCTTTAATTGCAGGATTAGAATTGGCAAAGAGTATGAAAATCAACAATTTACAAGTATTTGTTGATTCTTTGTTAATTACTAATCATTTTAATGGGACCTATGCAGTCAAAGGTGAGAAGTTAATCTAATATCTCGAAATCCTTAAAAAGTTAGCAGGATATTTCGATGTTTTTACACTTGAACAGGTACCCAGAGAAGAAAATGTTGAAGCTGATGCGTTGGCAAATCTAGGATCATCAGTCAGGATACCGGAAGGAACCCGAATACCAATATTACATGTCCTGTATCCTGCAACGGATTCTCAGGATAAGGAGGTAGTAAGTGTTCAGGATCCTACCGATGAATATCTTGAGGAGGATCCTAAGTCCTGGACGGCTCCGATCATGAGATATCTCAAGGAAGGGCACATTCCAAAGGATGAAAATCCTAAGGCCTTTAGAATGAAGGTATCGTGATTCACTCTTATAAATAATGTTTTGTATAAGAAATCTCTTACAGGACCATATCTGAGGTGCTTGGAGGATCCTGAAACCAAAGAACTGCTTCAGGATATACACGAAGGGGATTGTGGTAACCATACTGGGGGCAGGTCGTTATTCTCGAAAGTATTAAGAACAAGATATTATTGGCCAACGATGAGGAAAGATGCTGCAGAATATGCTCGAAGGTGTGATGCATGTCAAAGACATAGTAATGTATTACATCAGCCTGCTGAACCACTGTATCCTATTGTTTCCCCTTGGCCATTCATGAAGTGGGGAATGGATATAGTAGGAAAATTGCCAAAGGCTCCAGGAGGGAAAGTCTTCATGCTGGCACTGACTGATTATTTCTCTAAATAGGTTGAAGCTGAAGCATTTGTTCAAGTTAGGGACCAAGAAGTGGTATCCTTCATAAAAAGGAATATCCTGACCAGGTTTGGAGTACCAGCCGAGATAATCTGTGACAATGGTTCTCAGTTTATAAGTAAGAGGACTACTGACTTTTGCAAAAGTTGGGGAATTAAAATGATCACATCCACACCGGTACATCCTCAAGCAAATGGACAAGCAGAATCCTCAAGCAAGATAATTGTCAACAATTTGAAGAAAAGGCTTGGAGCTAAGAAGGGAAGATGGGCAGAAGAATTACCCTTTGTCCTATGGGCTGATAGAACGATAGTGAAAAGTGCGACTGGTGAAACCCCATTTTCCTTAGTATTTAGAGCAGAAGCCGTGATCCCGACAGAAATGGTGATACCTACAGCGAGATCCAACCTTATGGATCCTGAGCAGAATCCTGAAGCCCTTTGCCCGGAATTAGATACTATTGATGAAACAAGAGATGCGGCAAAGCTAAGGATGGCTGCATATCAACAGAGGATATCCAGAGCATATAACAACATTATAAGAACTAGGACGTTTCAAGTTGGAGATTGGGTGTTAAGAAAAGCTTTTCAGAATACTACGAATCCTGCTGATGGAAAGTTGGCTCCAAAGTGGGAAGGACCCTATGAGATTGAATCAGAATCAGGGAAAGGAGCATACCGACTCAAGAATATGGAGGGGGATATGCTACCAAGATCCTGGAATGCTATACATTTAAAGCTCTATTTCAAGTGAGTTTGGAATTTAGTTTCTAACTTAAGATGGTATGAATTCTATCTTTTTTGATATATTTGATATTGTTTATTCTTTTGAACCCAATACTGACTTAAGCTTCGGAGGGGTGTTAGCCAGGTTAACACCCACCTTAGCATATGGTTGTTTTACAGTATATGCTTCAGGATATAGCTCCAGGATTGTGACACCCCAGGAAAATCAGGAAAACAACGCAACTTAACTAGCTTCCTCAGTAACCACGCGCTAAATTTCAGGACGAAATTCTCTTAACAGGGGGAGAATGTGACAACCCTCAATTTACATGTATTCCGTACAATTTATTTAATAATAATTTAAGTGCTTGGTGACTGTGTTGAAATATTTAACTGCTCTCTGATTACTGAGTTATACTTACATGAGCATGTTAACATACTGGTAGTATACAGAAAAGTCACTAAATGGTCCGGTATATTTTCCTATGTGTTAGGAATTTATTTCGTTACAAAAATATATAAATAAGACACTTTACGGTACAATTAAACACTTTAACAGAACAGTATCCGACCGAACAACCGGACCTTACCCGGGACACCAAATATTTGTCAAACACGTTATTTTATTATTCATGGCTTGTCATGATCCCTGTATGCCACAACACCCGCTAAAAAGCAATCCACTAACATATAAAATCTAGCCTCTTATAATCTAACTCATGTTTACAATTTAGTTGAAATGTTGCCAACATACCCCCCCCCCCCCCAAAACAATTTTTGGTCCTTGTGGACCCACCATATCAACCTTCCATACTTCAAATATATGTATTGATTTTATGGCAATTGTTTATTGGATTTGTTACTTGTAGGATCCACCAAGATATGTGAACATGTCTTATAATATCTTGGCCAAGATTATAACCATCATTCACAATTTTATTTTTATTTTTTTTCTTCTTCTCTCCCTTACATAAAGCTATGGCCAAACCCCCCTAAATATCACCATCAAATCTCACAAAGATTACATTCATATTTTATATTGGATCTTGCTTGGTGAAGTAAACATAAAATTTGAAAGGAATAATAATAAGTATGGAGGCAATCTTACAAGGGTCATATCATATCTTTCACCAAGATCACACCCTCATTCCTTACATCTCCCTCCCTCTTGTCTCGGCTGCCCCAAACCGAAAACACCATCACCACCTTTAAACATCTTCATCTTCTCCAACATATTGTGCCATTCAAAGCTTCAAAGGATCTATGGAGGTTGCAACTTAAAGGGACTTCAAAGGAGCTTGTTCTAGTCTTTTTCACCATCTTTTCTTCACACTTCTTCACTAAATTCTTCCCTAGATAGAGGCTAGTAGTAAGTTTCCTTACACTTGGTTTCATCTTGTTCGAAATTATGACATGTAGTATGATGTGTTGTTGTTTAAATCACTAAATTACAAGAATACTAGAAAATGTGAAGCATGAGTTATGAACATAAAAGCTACATAAAAGTTTACTTATGTCTGAATCATGAAGCGGAATCTTGTTGGTTTGAGGGTTGGTTAAATCATACTTGATGTTTGATTGTTGGTTTCTTGTTATATCCATTGTTCGGACACTCGTTGATGCGATTTAGTAATGCTTAAACCACGAAACAGCATTCTGATGTACTTTTTCAGCCGCATTCAACAGGCCGTAAACAGACTTTAATAAATCGAAAAACGGAAATTCTGAAGCCTAAATCGGGTCTTTTCGAAAAACGAAGAAAATGGCGCTGGAATCGTATTTTTTTGAGGTCGTTTACTATTTTAAAAGTCTGTTTTCGTGACAGCAGCAAAGGCTGATTTTTACTGCAGTAAAATGAGCTGTACGTTTTCGGTCGTAATCTGAAACCTGAATTGAACCAGCCCCTAAAATTCATACCATAGATAGTCACTGATGTATTTGTGACCCTCGAACTGGAATTTTGTCAAACGGACTTTCGAGGAATTTTAGGCGAATTATTCCGTGAACTGCAATCAGAATGTAGTAAATCTGATTGCAGTCCGGTAAACGAATTTCTATAAATTACTGATAATGAACTGGACCCCGATATTTTTACACAATAAAATATGGAACGTTTAAGACATCCTGTAAAAATTTGGGAATTTTTGGAACAGTTTAACTATTTTATTTAAATGTCCGAAAACAGCCGGTTTTGAATATAAATGTTGAATAGAGATAAGTTGTGACTTGCGTGTCTAAATGTCGAGTATGCTATCAGTGAATGATCTAACATGTATTATGTGTTACGTGCAATATCGTATGTTTGTTTATGAGTGGGGAATGGATGGGAAGTTTATAGGGGCATAAATCGTTAAAGTGTGTACCTGTTATGTGGGTGAAGTAATGTGCAAATAAACCATACGTAGGATACGTGTTATGCATGAGAAACTGATTGTTATCCGTACCTTATTAGGACGTGATTGACCGACCTTGACTGTTAACTATATTTGAGAACCTAACCGAGCAAACCGAGGTGAGTTCACACTCTTTCTAAGGCATGGGATTCCCAGGGGTTGGGAATGGGATTGAATAACTACTTGTACTATCATTACTAATAAACTACTTTTTACTGTCCTCGGATTGAAGGGCACGTACGTAAAACCTACGTACACTCATACTTACTACTGTCCTCGGATTGAAGGGCACGTACGTAAAACCTACGTACATGATCATAAGACCATCAACTCTATCACTTTAAGTCCCTCATTTATCGACTTAATCGCCGAGGCCTATGGCGAGCGGGTCATTAGTTAATAGCGCTATTAGGTTTAACAAACCTCACACCGTGCCAGTCGGACGGGCGTGTACTAATGGACTATGGGCAAAGGGTCAATGCTGATAGACATTGACTTAGGGCACCTCTTACATTTTCGTAGCAGTCGATACGCGTGGTCTAGTAACACATGGGAAACCCCCACTAATCTTCGCAAACATGTCAGAAAGACCGCGATGCAAACTTATACGATACATGGTTTTCAAAACGAACAGATGATTTACGAAACGAATGCTATAACTAAACAACCAACTGTGAATTCACTCAACTTTGTTGTTGACTCGTTGTTACATGCCTTACAGGTTGCTAAACATTTGGAGCTTGCACGAGGAAGGAGTCGTTGTGGTGTGCGGACGGTTATGTCCAGTGTTTAATGTTTAAAACATTATGAACTTATTAAACCTATGTGTTGAACTTTAAACTTATGAACTGCGAACTTATGTTTCGAACTTTACGTTTATGCTTCCGCTGTCTAAATTAAAACTTGGTTAACTAGCTTTTGGTCACCAATCGTATTGTGGTTGGCTTTATTTACTTAAGTACGTTGTTCAGTATGATTGGTGGCTCGATCCTGGTCACGTCACGCCTCCAAGCGGTGGAACTCCGCATGGTGGATTTTGGGGGTGTGACAGATTGGTATCAGAGCCATTGGTTATAGTGAACTTGGTTTTAAAAAGGGAAAAGCTTTTTGATAAAACCAGACTATAACCTGTACAGTGCTCAACGATCCACAACGACGCTTCGCTCCACGTGCAAGACTCGACACCATAAGTGGTATGATTTATGTTATATTGTCGGTTAGATAGTTCTCACTGTGCATTAGATAATGTGATAATTGCTATTGGAACCTTGTGTGCTTACTCTCTATTGTCGTCACACACTTACGCACTTTCGCGACACTTTTCTCACCTACGTTGTTTCGTTGTGAAGATCATGGGTGGACGCTTGAACCTAACTCAAGCCCAGCTAACGACCTTGATCAACGAACGAGTTGCTGAGGCACTCGCAGCTGTTCCTGCAGGAGGTCAACATGCTCAGCCTCCTGTGTGCACATTCAAAACGTTCATGGACTGCCGACCTACTACTTTCAGTGGCACCGAAGGAGCAGTGGGCCTTCTTCACTGGTTTGAAAAGCTTGAGTCAGTTTTCGAGATGTGCGAATGCCCCGAAGACCGTAGGGTGAAATATGCTACCGGAACACTTGAAGGAGCTGCGTTAACCTGGTGGAAGGCGCAGGTTCAACTACTAGGACTGGCAGTTGCTAATGCCACACCCTGGAATGGTTTTAAAGAGCTGATCAAGGAGGAGTACTGTAGTCGGGATGACATCCACAAGCTAGAAGTGGAATTTTACAATCTGAAAATGACGGGGTCTGAGATTGAGGCGTATACTAAGAGGTCAAACGAGCTGGCCATCCTGTGTCCAACTATGGTGGACCCTCCCATCAAACAAATTGAGCTGTACCTCAAGGGCCTTGTACCAAAGATTCAAAGTCACGTAACTTCAGCCAACCTGAGTACCATTCAGCAAATTATCAAGTTGGCTCATCGTCTCACCGACCAGGCGGTGGAGCAAAACAGGCTACCCAAACGTATCAGTGCCACAGCTACTTCTGATGTACCTACCGACAACAAGCGAAAATGGGATGGAAACTCCAGTAAGGGTTCTGCTTCGGTTCAGTCTCAGCAGAGAAAGACTGATGGCTACCAGAGTCCTGGTCAGCAATCCTCCGGTAATCAAGGACAGGGTGGATACCGAGGGAACCACCCCAAGTGCAACCGGTGCAACAAGCATCACAGCGGGCAGTGCAACAAAGGTCGTTGTCAGAGATGTCACAAGTTGGGTCATGAAGCTAGGGATTGCAGGAGCCCGCGTCCTGCGAATCAGAATCGCCAACAACAACAAGCCCCACAGAACCACCAGCAGCAGCATCAGCAGGGAAATAAAGGATGCTTTCAGTGTGGCGCTGAAGGCCACTTTAAGAGGAACTGCCCCCAGCTGAACCAAAACCAGAACAATAACCAAGGAAATGGGAACCACAATGGGAACAACAATGGAGGCAACAACGGGGGTAACAACAATGGTAATGGAGCAAGGGGTCGTGCTTTCGTGATTGGTCAGGGTGATGCAAGGAACGATCCCAACGTTGTGATGGGTAAGTTTCTTCTGGATGACTTCTTTGTTACTGTCTTTTTTGATTCGGGTGCCGATACCAGTTATGTGTCTCTAAAAGTTAGTCAAATGCTTAAACGTACCCCAACACTTTTGAACACCAAACACACGGTAGAACTAGCTAACGGTAAAGGACTTGAAGCCACACACGTAGTTAAAGGATGTAATCTCGTCTTAGCTGGTCAGACTTTCTCTATCGATCTTATTCCTATCACACTTGGTAGTTTCGACGTTGTTATTGGGATGGATTGGCTATCTCATCATCAAGCGGAGATTGTTTGCAAGGAGAATATCGTCCGCATTCCTCGTTCTGATAAAGAACCCATCGTGATTCGTGGTGACAAGAGTGGTGCTGTCGAAGGCATCATCTCTTTCCTTAAGGCCCAGAAATGTCTACGAAAGGGCCACACTGCCATTCTAGTGCTCGTCACTGACACATCCACGGAAGAGAAGAGAATTGAAGACATACCTGTTGTACGCGATTTTCCTGAGGTATTTCCTGAGGAATTACCTGGTCTTCCGCCTCACCGCCAAGTTGAATTTCAAATCGAGCTAGCCCCTGGAGCAGCACCAGTAGCTCGAGCACCATATCGTCTAGCTCCATCAGAACTCGAAGAACTGTCCACACAACTACAAGAACTCTTGGAAAAGGGTTTTATACGTCCTAGCTCTTCGCCCTGGGGAGCTCCAGTATTATTTGTGAAGAAGAAAGATGGTACTTTCAGAATGTGTATTGACTATCGCGAGCTCAACAAGGTGACTGTGAAGAATCGTTATCCTCTTCCACGTATTGACGACTTGTTTGACCAGTTGCAAGGGTCAAGCTATTACTCCAAGATCGACTTGAGATCGGGATACCATCAGCTGAGGGTCCGAGATGAGGACGTCTCCAAAACAGCATTCAGAACTCGTTACGGCCATTACGAGTTTCTGGTTATGCCATTCGGGCTGACGAATGCACCAGCGGTCTTCATGGATCTCATGAACCGAGTGTGCAAGCCTTACCTGGATAAGTTCGTTATTGTGTTTATCGACGATATCCTGATCTATTCTAAGAGTCAGGAGGAACACGAGCAGCATCTATGACTTATGTTGGAACTTCTTCGAAAAGAGCAATTGTATGCCAAGTTTTCAAAATGTGACTTCTGGCTTCGCGAAGTCCACTTTCTAGGCCATGTGGTAAACAAGGATGGGATTCATGTTGATCCATCCAAGGTTGACTCAATCAAGAACTAGCCTGCACCCCGCACGCCAAAAGAAATCCGCCAATTCTTGGGTTTGGGAGGATATTACAGAAGGTTTATCAAAGACTTCTCCAAGATTGCGCAACCTCACACTTCACTGACTCAGAAGGGTGTCATCTATCGTTGGGGTGATGCACAAGAGTCCGCATTTCAACACCTAAAGGATAGACTTTGTAGCGCGCCTATCCTCACATTGCCCGAAGGCACCGATGATTTCGTGGTTTATTGCGACGCTTCCATCCAAGGACTGGGTTGCGTATTGATGCAACGTGACAAGGTCATTGCCTACGCATCGTGCCAACTTAAAGTTCATGAAAGAAACTACACTACTCACGATCTGGAGCTGGGAGCAGTTGTATTCGCGCTTAAGATATGGAGACATTACCTGTACGGTACCAAGTGCACCATTTACACCGATCACAGGAGTCTCGAGCATATCTTCAAGCAAAAGGAGTTAAACATGCGTCAACGCCGGTGGGTTGAGCTCTTGAACGATTATGAATGCGCGATCAAGTATCATCCGGGCAAAGCCAATGTTGTAGCCGACGCCCTCAGTCGAAAGGATACCATACCCAGGCGTGTACGTGATCTACAGTTTACCATCCAATCTAACCTTCCCGCTCAGATTCGCGATGCTCAGGTCGAAGCATTGAAAGCAGAAAACATCAGGGCTGAATCCCTACGAGGATCGAGGCAGCGGCTAGAACAAAAGGAAGACGGCGCCTACTATGTAACAGGGCGTATTTGGGTTCCACTTTATGGCAACTTACGCGAGCTTGTGATGGATGAAGCACACAAGTCTCGTTATTCGGTACACCCTGGTTCGGATAAGATGTACCACGATCTCAGAACTACATATTGGTGGCCTGGCATGAAAGCCCACATAGCAACCTACGTCAGCAAGTGCTTGACTTGTGCGAGAGTCAAGTCTGAATATCAGAAACCATCAGGCCCACTTCAACAACCGGAGACCCCGAAATGGAAATGGGAGCAAATTTCCATGGATTTCGTTACCGGCCTGCCCAGATCTCAACGCGGAAACGATACCATTTGGGTGATCGTAGATCGACTGACCAAGTCTGCACATTTTCTGGCTATCAAAGAAACGGATAAGTTTTCTACTCTTGCAGACATTTACCTAAAGGAAGTGGTATCAAGGCACGGAGTGCCAACCTCTATTATATCTGATCGTGACGCACGTTTTACTTCTGAACTGTGGCAAGCAATACACAAGTCCTTTGGCTCACGTTTAGATATGAGCACCGCTTATCACCCGCAGACGGATGGGCAATCTGAACGCACCATCCAAACCCTTGAAGATATGCTTAGGGCATGTGTAATCGATTTTGGTAATGGCTGGGAAAGGCACCTCCCGCTGGTGGAGTTTTCGTACAACAACAGCTACCACACCCGCATCCAAGCCGCTCCATTTGAGGCATTGTATGGACGCAAATGCCGATCACCTCTCTGTTGGGCAGAAGTTGGTGACAGCCAAATCACTGGCCCAGAACTTGTGGTAGATACCACCGAGAAAATTGCTCAGATACGACAGCGAATGGCGGCAGCTCGTGACCGTCAGAAAAGCTATGCTGATAAGGGAAGAAAACCACTCGAGCTCCAGGTTGGGGATCGAGTGCTACTCAAAGTCTCACCTTGGAAAGGTGTAGTTCGCTTTGGCAAACGAGGTAAACTCAATCCGCGTTATGTCAGACCATTCGAAGTCATTGAGAAAATTGGCAAAGTCGCCTACAGGTTGGATCTACCTGAAGAACTCAGCGGAGTTCACAATGTTTTCCATGTGTCGAATCTGAAGAAGTGTCTGTCAGATGAGACCCTCATAGTTCCTCTGAAGGAACTCATTATCGACGACCAGCTGCGATTCGTCGAGGAACCTGTAGAGATTACTGATCGAGATGTTAAGATCCTCAAGCATACCAGGATACCTCTGGTCCGAGTTCGTTGGAATGCTCGTCGTGGCCCAGAGTATACCTGGGAACGAGAAGACCAAATGAAACTCAAGTATCCCCAACTGTTTAAGAAAAACGCAACCACTACTGAGGCTGAAGCTACTGCAGAATTTCGGGACGAAATTCCAAATCAACGGGGGGATGATGTGACACCCCAGGAAAATCAGGAAAACAACGCAACTTAACTAGCTTCCTCAGTAACTACGCGCTAAATTTCGGGACGAAATTCTCTTAACAGGGGGAGAATGTGACAACCCTCAATTTACATGTATTCCGTACAATTTATTTAATAATAATTTAAGTGCTTGGTGACTGTGTTGAAATATTTAACTGCTCTCTGATTACTGAGTTATACTTACATGAGCATGTTAACATACTGGTAGTATACAGAAAAGTCACTAAATGGTCCGGTATATTTTCCTATGTGTTAGGAATTTATTTCGTTACAAAAATATATAAATAAGACACTTTACGGTACAATTAAACACTTTAACGGAACAGTATCCGACCGAACAACCGGACCTTACCCGGGACACCAAATATTTGTCAAACACGTTATTTTATTATTCATGGCTTGTCATGATCCCTGTATGCCATAACACCCGCTAAAAAGCAATCCACTAACATATAAAATCTAGCCTCTTATAATCTAACTCATGTTTACAATTTAGTTGAAATGTTGCCAACATACCCCCCCCCCCCCAAAAAAATTTTTTTGGTCCTTGTGGACCCACCATATCAACCTTCCATACTTCAAATATATGTATTGATTTTATGGCAATTGTTTATTGGATTTGTTACTTGTAGGATCCACCAAGATATGTGAACATGTCTTATAATATCTTGGCCAAGATTATAACCATCATTCACAATTTTATTTTTATTTTTTTTCTTCTTCTCTCCCTTACATAAAGCTATGGCCAAACCCCCCTAAATATCACCATCAAATCTCACAAAGATTACATTCATATTTTATATTGGATCTTGCTTGGTGAAGTAAACATAAAATTTGAAAGGAATAATAATAAGTATGGAGGCAATCTTACAAGGGTCATATCATATCTTTCACCAAGATCACACCCTCATTCCTTACATCTCCCTCCCTCTTGTCTCGGCTGCCCCAAACCGAAAACACCATCACCACCTTTAAACATCTTCATCTTCTCCAACATATTGTGCCATTCAAAGCTTCAAAGGATCTATGGAGGTTGCAACTTAAAGGGACTTCAAAGGAGCTTGTTCTAGTCTTTTTCACCATCTTTTCTTCACTAAATTCTTCCCTAGCTAGAGGCTAGTAGTAAGTTTCCTTACACTTGGTTTCATCTTGTTCGAAATTATGACATGTAGTATGATGTGTTGTTGTTTAAATCACTAAATTACAAGAATACTAGAAAATGTGAAGCATGAGTTATGAACATAAAAGCTACATAAAAGTTTACTTATGTCTGAATCATGAAGCGGAATCTTGTTGGTTTGAGGGTTGGTTAAATCATACTTGATGTTTGATTGTTGGTTTCTTGTTATATCCATTGTTCGGACACTCGTTGATGCGATTTAGTAATGCTTAAACCACGAAACAGCATTCTGATGTACTTTTTCAGCCGCATTCAACAGGCCGTAAACAGACTTTAATAAATCGAAAAACGGAAATTCTGAAGCCTAAATCGGGTCTTTTCGAAAAACGAAGAAAATGGCGCTGGAATCGTATTTTTTTGAGGTCGTTTACTATTTTAAAAGTCTGTTTTCGTGACAGCAGCTAAGGCTGATTTTTACTGCAGTAAAATGAGCTGTACGTTTTCGGTCGTAATCTGAAACCTGAATTGAACCAGCCCCTAAAATTCATACCATAGATAGTCACTGATGTATTTGTGACCCTCGAACTGGAATTTTGTCAAACGGACTTTCGAGGAATTTTAGGCGAATTATTCCGTGAACTGCAATCAGAATGTAGTAAATCTGATTGCAGTCCGGTAAACGAATTTCTATAAATTACTGATAATGAACTGGACCCCGATATTTTTACACAATAAAATATGGAACGTTTAAGACATCCTGTAAAAATTTGGGAATTTTTGGAATAGTTTAACTATTTTATTTAAATGTCCGAAAACAGCCGGTTTTGAATATAAATGTTGAATAGAGATAAGTTGTGACTTGCGTGTCTAAATGTCGAGTATGCTATCAGTGAATGATCTAACATGTATTATGTGTTACGTGCAATATCGTATGTTTGTTTATGAGTGGGGAATGGATGGGAAGTTTATAGGGGCATAAATCGTTAAAGTGTGTACCTGTTATGTGGGTGAAGTAATGTGCAAATAAACCATACGTAGGATACGTGTTATGCATGAGAAACTGATTGTTATCCGTACCTTATTAGGACGTGATTGACCGACCTTGACTGTTAACTATATTTGAGAACCTAACCGAGCAAACCGAGGTGAGTTCACAGTCTTTCTAAGGCATGGGATTCCCAGGGGTTGGGAATGGGATTGAATAACTACTTGTACTATCATTACTAATAAACTACTTTTTACTGTCCTCGGATTGAAGGGCACGTACGTAAAACCTACGTACACTCATACTTACTACTGTCCTCGGATTGAAGGGCACGTACGTAAAACCTACGTACATGATCATAAGACCATCAACTCTATCACTTTAAGTCCCTCATTTATCGACTTAATCGCCGAGGCCTATGGCGAGCGGGTCATTAGTTAATAGCGCTATTAGGTTTAACAAACCTCACATCGTGCCAGTCGGACGGGCGTGTACTAATGGACTATGGGCAAAGGGTCAATGCTGATAGACATTGACTTAGGGCACCTCTTACATTTTCGTAGCAGTCGATACGCGTGGTCTAGTAACACATGGGAAACCCCCACTAATCTTCGCAAACATGTCAGAAAGACCGCGATGCAAACTTATACGATACATGGTTTTCAAAACGAACAGATGATTTACGAAACGAATGCTATAACTAAACAACCAACTGTGAATTCACTCAACTTTGTTGTTGACTCGTTGTTACATGCCTTACAGGTTGCTAAACATTTGGAGCTTGCACGAGGAAGGAGTCGTTGTGGTGTGCGGACGGTTATGTCCAGTGTTTAATGTTTAAAACATTATGAACTTATTAAACCTATGTGTTGAACTTTAAACTTATGAACTGCGAACTTATGTTTCGAACTTTACGTTTATGCTTCCGCTGTCTAAATTAAAACTTGGTTAACTAGCTTTTGGTCACCAATCGTATTGTGGTTGGCTTTATTTACTTAAGTACGTTGTTCAGTATGATTGGTGGCTCGATCCTGGTCACGTCACGCCTCCAAGCGGTGGAACTCCGCATGGTGGATTTTGGGGGTGTGACAGATTGGTATCAGAGCCATTGGTTATAGTGAACTTGGTTTTAAAAAGGGAAAAGCTTTTTGATAAAACCAGACTATAACCTGTACAGTGCTCAACGATCCACAACGACGCTTCGCTCCACGTGCAAGACTCGACACCATAAGTGGTATGATTTATGTTATATTGTCGGTTAGATAGTTCTCACTGTGCATTAGATAATGTGATAATTGCTATTGGAACCTTGTGTGCTTACTCTCTATTGTCGTCACACACTTACGCACTTTCGCGACACTTTTCTCACCTACGTTGTTTCGTTGTGAAGATCATGGGTGGACGCTTGAACCTAACTCAAGCCCAGCTAACGACCTTGATCAACGAACGAGTTGCTGAGGCACTCGCAGCTGTTCCTGCAGGAGGTCAACATGCTCAGCCTCCTGTGTGCACATTCAAAACGTTCATGGACTGCCGACCTACTACTTTCAGTGGCACCGAAGGAGCAGTGGGCCTTCTTCACTGGTTTGAAAAGCTTGAGTCAGTTTTCGAGATGTGCGAATGCCCCGAAGACCGTAGGGTGAAATATGCTACCGGAACACTTGAAGGAGCTGCGTTAACCTGGTGGAAGGCGCAGGTTCAACTACTAGGACTGGCAGTTGCTAATGCCACACCCTGGAATGGTTTTAAAGAGCTGATCAAGGAGGAGTACTGTAGTCGGGATGACATCCACAAGCTAGAAGTGGAATTTTACAATCTGAAAATGACGGGGTCTGAGATTGAGGCGTATACTAAGAGGTCAAACGAGCTGGCCATCCTGTGTCCAACTATGGTGGACCCTCCCATCAAACAAATTGAGTTGTACCTCAAGGGCCTTGTACCAGAGATTCAAAGTCACGTAACTTCAGCCAACCTGGGTACCATTCAGCAAATTATCAAGTTGGCTCATCGTCTCACCGACCAGGCGGTGGAGCAAAACAGGCTACCCAAACGTATCAGTGCCACAGCTACTTCTGATGTACCTACCGACAACAAGCGAAAATGGGATGGAAACTCCAGTAAGGGTTCTGCTTCGGTTCAGTCTCAGCAGAGAAAGACTGATGGCTACCAGAGTCCTGGTCAGCAATCCTCCGGTAATCAAGGACAGGGTGGATACCGAGGGAACCACCCCAAGTGCAACCGGTGCAACAAGCATCACAGCGGGCAGTGCAACAAAGGTCGTTGTCAGAGATGTCACAAGTTGGGTCATGAAGCTAGGGATTGCAGGAGCCCGCGTCCTGCGAATCAGAATCGCCAACAACAACAAGCCCCACAGAACCACCAGCAGCAGCATCAGCAGGGAAATAAAGGATGCTTTCAGTGTGGCGCTGAAGGCCACTTTAAGAGGAACTGCCCCCAGCTGAACCAAAACCAGAACAATAACCAAGGAAATGGGAACCACAATGGGAACAACAATGGAGGCAACAACGGGGGTAACAACAATGGTAATGGAGCAAGGGGTCGTGCTTTCGTGATTGGTCAGGGTGATGCAAGGAACGATCCCAACGTTGTGATGGGTAAGTTTCTTCTGGATGACTTCTTTGTTACTGTCTTTTTTGATTCGGGTGCCGATACCAGTTATGTGTCTCTAAAAGTTAGTCAAATGCTTAAACGTACCCCAACACTTTTGAACACCAAACACACGGTAGAACTAGCTAACGGTAAAGGACTTGAAGCCACACACGTAGTTAAAGGATGTAATCTCGTCTTAGCTGGTCAGACTTTCTCTATCGATCTTATTCCTATCACACTTGGTAGTTTCGACGTTGTTATTGGGATGGATTGGCTATCTCATCATCAAGCGGAGATTGTTTGCAAGGAGAATATCGTCCGCATTCCTCGTTCTGATAAAGAACCCATCGTGATTCGTGGTGACAAGAGTGGTGCTGTCGAAGGCATCATCTCTTTCCTTAAGGCCCAGAAATGTCTACGAAAGGGCCACACTGCCATTCTAGTGCTCGTCACTGACACATCCACGGAAGAGAAGAGAATTGAAGACATACCTGTTGTACGCGATTTTCCTGAGGTATTTCCTGAGGAATTACCTGGTCTTCCGCCTCACCGCCAAGTTGAATTTCAAATCGAGCTAGCCCCTGGAGCAGCACCAGTAGCTCGAGCACCATATCGTCTAGCTCCATCAGAACTCGAAGAACTGTCCACACAACTACAAGAACTCTTGGAAAAGGGTTTTATACGTCCTAGCTCTTCGCCCTGGGGAGCTCCAGTATTATTTGTGAAGAAGAAAGATGGTACTTTCAGAATGTGTATTGACTATCGCGAGCTCAACAAGGTGACTGTGAAGAATCGTTATCCTCTTCCACGTATTGACGACTTGTTTGACCAGTTGCAAGGGTCAAGCTATTACTCCAAGATCGACTTGAGATCGGGATACCATCAGCTGAGGGTCCGAGATGAGGACGTCTCCAAAACAGCATTCAGAACTCGTTACGGCCATTACGAGTTTCTGGTTATGCCATTCGGGCTGACGAATGCACCAGCGGTCTTCATGGATCTCATGAACCGAGTGTGCAAGCCTTACCTGGATAAGTTCGTTATTGTGTTTATCGACGATATCCTGATCTATTCTAAGAGTCAGGAGGAACACGAGCAGCATCTATGACTTATGTTGGAACTTCTTCGAAAAGAGCAATTGTATGCCAAGTTTTCAAAATGTGACTTCTGGCTTCGCGAAGTCCACTTTCTAGGCCATGTGGTAAACAAGGATGGGATTCATGTTGATCCATCCAAGGTTGACTCAATCAAGAACTAGCCTGCACCCCGCACGCCAAAAGAAATCCGCCAATTCTTGGGTTTGGGAGGATATTACAGAAGGTTTATCAAAGACTTCTCCAAGATTGCGCAACCTCACACTTCACTGACTCAGAAGGGTGTCATCTATCGTTGGGGTGATGCACAAGAGTCCGCATTTCAACACCTAAAGGATAGACTTTGTAGCGCGCCTATCCTCACATTGCCCGAAGGCACCGATGATTTCGTGGTTTATTGCGACGCTTCCATCCAAGGACTGGGTTGCGTATTGATGCAACGTGACAAGGTCATTGCCTACGCATCGTGCCAACTTAAAGTTCATGAAAGAAACTACACTACTCACGATCTGGAGCTGGGAGCAGTTGTATTCGCGCTTAAGATATGGAGACATTACCTGTACGGTACCAAGTGCACCATTTACACCGATCACAGGAGTCTCGAGCATATCTTCAAGCAAAAGGAGTTAAACATGCGTCAACGCCGGTGGGTTGAGCTCTTGAACGATTATGAATGCGCGATCAAGTATCATC
Organism: Helianthus tuberosus; assembly: GCA_030545235.1. Taxonomy (NCBI): domain Eukaryota; kingdom Viridiplantae; phylum Streptophyta; class Magnoliopsida; order Asterales; family Asteraceae; genus Helianthus; species Helianthus tuberosus. Next base: position 42,949 of record JARYGA010029861.1, read on the forward strand.
CGGGCAAAGCCAATGTTGTAGCCGACGCCCTCAGTCGAAAGGATACCATACCCAGGCGTGTACGTGCTCTACAGTTTACCATCCAATCTAACCTTCCCGCTCAGATTCGCGATGCTCAGGTCGAAGCATTGAAAGCAGAAAACATCAGGGCTGAATCCCTACGAGGATCGAGGCAGCGGCTAGAACAAAAGGAAGACGGCGCCTACTATGTAACAGGGCGTATTTGGGTTCCACTTTATGGCAACTTACGCGAGCTTGTGATGGATGAAGCACACAAGTCTCGTTATTCGGTACACCCTGGTTCGGATAAGATGTACCACGATCTCAGAACTACATATTGGTGGCCTGGCATGAAAGCCCACATAGCAACCTACGTCAGCAAGTGCTTGACTTGTGCGAGAGTCAAGTCTGAATATCAGAAACCATCAGGCCCACTTCAACAACCGGAGACCCCGAAATGGAAATGGGAGCAAATTTCCATGGATTTCGTTACCGGCCTGCCCAGATCTCAACGCGGAAACGATACCATTTGGGTGATCGTAGATCGACTGACCAAGTCTGCACATTTTCTGGCTATCAAAGAAACGGATAAGTTTTCTACTCTTGCAGACATTTACCTAAAGGAAGTGGTATCAAGGCACGGAGTGCCAACCTCTATTATATCTGATCGTGACGCACGTTTTACTTCTGAACTGTGGCAAGCAATACACAAGTCCTTTGGCTCACGTTTAGATATGAGCACCGCTTATCACCCGCAGACGGATGGGCAATCTGAACGCACCATCCAAACCCTTGAAGATATGCTTAGGGCATGTGTAATCGATTTTGGTAATGGCTGGGAAAGGCACCTCCCGCTGGTGGAGTTTTCGTACAACAACAGCTACCACACCCGCATCCAAGCCGCTCCATTTGAGGCATTGTATGGACGCAAATGCCGATCACCTCTCTGTTGGGCAGAAGTTGGTGACAGCCAAATCACTGGCCCAGAACTTGTGGTAGATACCACCGAGAAAATTGCTCAGATACGACAGCGAATGGCGGCAGCTCGTGACCGTCAGAAAAGCTATGCTGATAAGGGAAGAAAACCACTCGAGCTCCAGGTTGGGGATCGAGTGCTACTCAAAGTCTCACCTTGGAAAGGTGTAGTTCGCTTTGGCAAACGAGGTAAACTCAATCCGCGTTATGTCAGACCATTCGAAGTCATTGAGAAAATTGGCAAAGTCGCCTACAGGTTGGATCTACCTGAAGAACTCAGCGGAGTTCACAATGTTTTCCATGTGTCGAATCTGAAGAAGTGTCTGTCAGATGAGACCCTCATAGTTCCTCTGAAGGAACTCATTATCGACGACCAGCTGCGATTCGTCGAGGAACCTGTAGAGATTACTGATCGAGATGTTAAGATCCTCAAGCATACCAGGATACCTCTGGTCCGAGTTCGTTGGAATGCTCGTCGTGGCCCAGAGTATACCTGGGAACGAGAAGACCAAATGAAACTCAAGTATCCCCAACTGTTTAAGAAAAACGCAACCACTACTGAGGCTGAAGCTACTGCAGAATTTCGGGACGAAATTCCAAATCAACGGGGGGATGATGTGACACCCCAGGAAAATCAGGAAAACAACGCAACTTAACTAGCTTCCTCAGTAACTACGCGCTAAATTTCGGGACGAAATTCTCTTAACAGGGGGAGAATGTGACAACCCTCAATTTACATGTATTCCGTACAATTTATTTAATAATAATTTAAGTGCTTGGTGACTGTGTTGAAATATTTAACTGCTCTCTGATTACTGAGTTATACTTACATGAGCATGTTAACATACTGGTAGTATACAGAAAAGTCACTAAATGGTCCGGTATATTTTCCTATGTGTTAGGAATTTATTTCGTTACAAAAATATATAAATAAGACACTTTACGGTACAATTAAACACTTTAACGGAACAGTATCCGACCGAACAACCGGACCTTACCCGGGACACCAAATATTTGTCAAACACGTTATTTTATTATTCATGGCTTGTCATGATCCCTGTATGCCATAACACCCGCTAAAAAGCAATCCACTAACATATAAAATCTAGCCTCTTATAATCTAACTCATGTTTACAATTTAGTTGAAATGTTGCCAACATACCCCCCCCCCCCCCAAAAAAAAATTTTGGTCCTTGTGGACCCACCATATCAACCTTCCATACTTCAAATATATGTATTGATTTTATGGCAATTGTTTATTGGATTTGTTACTTGTAGGATCCACCAAGATATGTGAACATGTCTTATAATATCTTGGCCAAGATTATAACCATCATTCACAATTTTATTTTTATTTTTTTTCTTCTTCTCTCCCTTACATAAAGCTATGGCCAAACCCCCCTAAATATCACCATCAAATCTCACAAAGATTACATTCATATTTTATATTGGATCTTGCTTGGTGAAGTAAACATAAAATTTGAAAGGAATAATAATAAGTATGGAGGCAATCTTACAAGGGTCATATCATATCTTTCACCAAGATCACACCCTCATTCCTTACATCTCCCTCCCTCTTGTCTCGGCTGCCCCAAACCGAAAACACCATCACCACCTTTAAACATCTTCATCTTCTCCAACATATTGTGCCATTCAAAGCTTCAAAGGATCTATGGAGGTTGCAACTTAAAGGGACTTCAAAGGAGCTTGTTCTAGTCTTTTTCACCATCTTTTCTTCACACTTCTTCACTAAATTCTTCCCTAGATAGAGGCTAGTAGTAAGTTTCCTTACACTTGGTTTCATCTTGTTCGAAATTATGACATGTAGTATGATGTGTTGTTGTTTAAATCACTAAATTACAAGAATACTAGAAAATGTGAAGCATGAGTTATGAACATAAAAGCTACATAAAAGTTTACTTATGTCTGAATCATGAAGCGGAATCTTGTTGGTTTGAGGGTTGGTTAAATCATACTTGATGTTTGATTGTTGGTTTCTTGTTATATCCATTGTTCGGACACTCGTTGATGCGATTTAGTAATGCTTAAACCACGAAACAGCATTCTGATGTACTTTTTCAGCCGCATTCAACAGGCCGTAAACAGACTTTAATAAATCGAAAAACGGAAATTCTGAAGCCTAAATCGGGTCTTTTCGAAAAACGAAGAAAATGGCGCTGGAATCGTATTTTTTTGAGGTCGTTTACTATTTTAAAAGTCTGTTTTCGTGACAGCAGCTAAGGCTGATTTTTACTGCAGTAAAATGAGCTGTACGTTTTCGGTCGTAATCTGAAACCTGAATTGAACCAGCCCCTAAAATTCATACCATAGATAGTCACTGATGTATTTGTGACCCTCGAACTGGAATTTTGTCAAACGGACTTTCGAGGAATTTTAGGCGAATTATTCCGTGAACTGCAATCAGAATGTAGTAAATCTGATTGCAGTCCGGTAAACGAATTTCTATAAATTACTGATAATGAACTGGACCCCGATATTTTTACACAATAAAATATGGAACGTTTAAGA
>JARYGA010029862.1:0-45567 GCA_030545235.1 Helianthus tuberosus
TGGGCTTGTCTTGAGTGTCGGGAATTCTACATCTTTATTGGGTTTTATTTTTATACTATTTACAATCCTATTCGTTATGATTTATTTAGAACATTTCACAAGAGAAATTACTTATTTGGGCATAACATTCCTCTTTAAAGTTCCATTTATATACAAGTTCACATACCTCACGGGAGATCACTCAACACTCGGCCGAAGATATATTTTTGTGAAACACTCGAGACCGGTATGGAACTTACTTCTACCATATGCCTGCCAAGCAATCAATCCTCCTCCTTTTTAACTATAAACCTTTGTAAATATCAAGGGGACTTGGGGAAGGGTTTGGCTTGGGCTAAAGGTAGGTGGTTTTGGATTAGTGGTTAGTAAAAATGGCTAAAAGCGTAAAAAGCGTCGGTTGTCGTAAAACTTTTTGTTTTTGTGACTTTTATTCAAACTAAGCATTTTCAAACAAAGTTTCTTTGAGGAACTTGTTTGTTTATTGCCAGACTTTTATTTTTTTTTATAAGGAAGCGTCACAAGAAAATCGAGCTTTTTACTTAAACAAAGGGTTGAAAAGAAAAAGGTTTTGGTGAGTAAAGGGTGTTTGTTTTTTTGGGTTTAGAAATGAAAAGGTTTAGGCTCAAAGGGGTTAACTAGGGGGATTTTTGGGTAGGTGATAAAGAAAATGAAAAATAATGGTGTTGAAAAGAAAAATGGGTTAGTCCTAATGCCTCCATCATTTACTTACTTGGGTTTAAGTTGGTAAGGACCGGGAATGTATCATCGTGGCAAGTTCTAGAGTCGTAAGAACCAAGCGGCTATTCACACAAGAAACGAAAAATGAGCATTTAGTTTAAAGATGTATGCTTGTATGCTTGTATGCTCAATAAAGGCTCAAAACTCACTTATTGTGGGAATGGATTTATAATGTGATCAAGTATATATAATCAAATTTTAATTAGACTTGTCATGCCTTTTCATAATTTTCTTATGTTGGTTCTTTTTATCACGACACTATTGGTTGTAAATTTGTAAAAATATAACCTTTTTAGAACTTGTTATTCCCAAATTAAACCAAGACAAGTAAAAAAAATGAAAAGTTTTTGAAAAAATTTGGGGTGATTAGCGGTTCCAATAGAGTTTTGTGTAAGGCTTGTTATTAGGACTTGCAAAATTCAAGGTTTTAGCATCCCCCCCACACTTAAATTGCACATTGTCCTCAATGTGTCCCAAAAATAAGTTTTTAGGTTGATTGAATGTGTAAAAAGGTGTTGAAAAACAAAATTTCTGTTACTGGGCGTCTGGCCACGGGCCCGTGTTGATCCGGGCACGACCCCATGGTCAGATTGCCAGTATCATATTAAACAGAAAGCTAGGCACGGGGGCGTGTTCAGTGAGCACGGCCCCGTGTCTTGTTACCTGAACTGGGCATTTTCTGCAGAGCCTTGGGCACGGGGGCGTGTTGGGCTGGGCACGGCCCCGTGCTGAACTTGCTGTAATGAAGGAAAATTGTCAGGAGGCTCTGTTTTTTTGGGTATGGGGTGTGGGTTATTCTTTCCCTTGGTAACCTCCACCTTTTCAAGTGTATTCAAGCATTACAACATCATCCAAACACCACTTAAAAACCATCATTCATTAAAAACTACAATTACAAAGATCCTAAAAATTTAAAATAAAGACGCTAAAATTGAAAAACTATAAAGATCCTAAGATAGATAGGTCATAGAATGCAGGAAATCACTTAAGGAGTTCTACCCTTATTGTAGGAATGACAAAAACCCGGAAATAACTTTCCGGTATTTAAGGGTTTTGTAGAACTCGAAACCCGGGGATGTCTTTCAAATGTCATTGAGCCATTCCTCTATCTCCCTAGGGAGAAAGAAGGCGGGCTCGTTTTCCACAATGTCTTGCGGAGGAGGTGCAACGGATACCAGAACCCCGTGTAGGATGTCTAGAGAAGGTTCCGGAGGCATGACATGCCACTCGGCTGGAATAATGACTTTCGACACAACATTCCATCCCTTTTGTGCGATGATTGGCACCATGGGAGGAGAAGCAAGAATATTAAACCTTTGGTGCAAAAGGTTGAATTCTCGAAGGCACCCCTCTAACCCCACCGATAAATGGTTAATACGGTCAATTAAGGCTTCCTCTACTCCTGTCATTTCATCAATGGCTTCTCGCAAGGCGTACACGTAGTTGACCAAGGAGTCTTCCACCGATGTTCTTCTTCCCCGTCGATCGTTCCTTGAGTGAGCTGAGGATGTTCCGCTATTCCTGCTCAACATTCTAAGAAAACAGGTCGAAAAGTTCAATTTAATGAAACAGTAACTCCGGCCACGGCCCCGTGCTCGCTGAGCACGGCCCCGCGGCCACCAATCTGCAGATTTTTTAAACAAGGAACCTTAGTGCTTTAAATTATTTTTCTGACTTTTGAAACATTTCTGAGCAGAAATAACTTAAAACGGTGTTGTAAAACTTATTTTTGATAAGATTCCTTGATTAAAAACCTAACAAATATCACAATAAGGCTTGAAAACATGGATATTTCAAGCTTTAATGGAGGTTTTTAGGAGTTTGTGAAGAAGAAGGTAAGAGACAAAAGTAGTAAAGACAAGATAATTGTTGAGAACCTTCTTTGGAATATACCTTATAGGATATATGTGAAGATCCCACCAGATCTTTATCTTTTGAATGGGTCCAAGTGTGTAGGAATCTTGCTGCATTTATAGAAAACGGCAGCACGCTGACCACGGCCCCGTGTCGGCTGGACACGGCCCCGCGGTCAGACAAGAGTCTGACACATTTTGTCCGTATTCTGACACTAAAGTTAGGCACAATTCTTTAGGTGGGCACGAGGCGTTGACCTGGACACGGCCCCGTGGCTAGAGAATTTTATGAAGTTTCGTCTATTTTCAAGGAATTTATCCAGATCGGGCAGTTTCTTACTGGACGGAACAACACCGAAGTGCCTGAGGTACCTTAGTTGCCCTAGTTTTAGACAAGAACGCAAGAGGTTATCGGAAAGCATAAAACCTAAACTAAATACCGGTGGGCGAAACCAACCTTTATTCCCCTTTACCGGGCTCTCGTTAAAGAAGGTATCTGTCGAATCGCTCAGGTCTATGAACGCATCAGCGGAGACCGATGGAGAGTCCTTCACGGCACAATCGACACAGGGACGACTATCGCTCATGTCCTCACAAGAGTTAGAGGTGCTTTCGGGATCGACGATGTTGTTATATTCCGAATGCGATCTCAATAATTCTCCTTGATCGTCGTCTTGGGTTGGATAACTTAGTTCCATCTCAAGTTCTTTTATCATTTGGAGAATTACTTCTTCCATTTGAAATAATTCTTCGAGAATCATATCATCTAGAAGAGATGATTGAGAGCACTCGAGGGAGAGATAGGGATCGTTATTACTTTCGCCCATCTTAAGGTTATAGGAAAATGATGGGTCTATATAGTGGGGAGTGTAATTTAAAAAGTAACATTTTAAATCTTCATGAGATCCACCACATATTTGACACCACACACCATAAGATAAGCGAAAGTAAAAATAATCAGTATCACTCATGTTTGTGTCAGAAATTACCAACTGTCGGGATCTTACGGTTCTGTTTTCAGTAACTGAAGCTTGGGCACGGGGGCGTGTTCAGTGGGCACGGCCCCGTGTTCAGTTACTGTCTGACTTAAAACAAGATTGCCAGTACCAAAGATTGGGCACGAGGGCGTGTTCAGCGGGCACAACCCCGTGCTGAAGTCTGCAGAAGCTGAAAAAATCAATAAAAATCCTAAAAAAAAAAAAACAGAAAAATAAGAAAAAATATTAGGCCGTTGATTCCTAACTTTCTTAAAATCCTTGTGTCCCCGGCAACGGCGCCAAAAACTTGATGCGTGTCGAGTGTGTTATGTTTTTATTTATATTTTAAGCCCATTTTACACATTAGTCAAGTTTTAAATTTATAAAACACGATATTCTACTAACACTAAACACACACATGGGCAAGTGCACCCATCGTGAACGTAGTATAGCGTTGGTAAGATACCGAGGTCGTCCAAGGACACAAGAGCTTTTAGTACCGGTTTATCCTCAACGTCTAATCAAAAAAATTTTAGAAAAGGTTTTAAGCATGAAAAATAAAAACTAAAAATGCTGAAATAAAAATAAAAATAAAAACAGATAGACAAGATGAATCCCTTGGATCCGACTCGCCTTTAATGTATCCTTTGATGATTTCCGAACTTTTGCACTTTTTAAGAGATTATCTTAGTTATAGTAGTGGGCCCCTCTTTTGAAAGTGAAGTTACCCTCAACCCACTGGTTTGAGTCAGCAAGGATACAATCCCAAAGAGTCGGAATATTGGAAGATAATTAATTAAGTTATTAATGCGAAAAGTGGTAGGCCCCTCTTTTGAAGGCGACGTTACCCTCGGTTAAGTGGTTTGAGTCAGCAGGGATACAATCCCAAGTAGCCGGTTTAATGTATTAATAGTAGTTTACATATGAGGGGATCAAGCCATTCGCACCCCCGCCATCCAATACCAGTGTGTATTGAAGGAGGTCCTAGTAAGCTTGACCCAGGTCCTTGCAGGATCTATATACTAAACAAGGCAAGAACCTTACCAAACCAAACCATTCCCTTAACCCCCGACCAGGTAGCCAACATATCTCTATATAGACCGTAGAGATATGAATGGTGAAAATCTTTTACTTTATATAGACAGTAAAGTAATGCCAAGACACCACGGACAAATGATAAGGAAGTTTTACCTTCAACATAAGAAACTAAAGTCATTAATACAAAACCAAATAAAAAGTGTGAAAAGAATAAAAATCAAAAGTAATACATTAAATGCTTGTCTTCACCAAGTGATGTAAGAGACTTAGCCAAACATGGCCTTTGATTGACAAGAACTCTTACGATCAATCTTGGATACCGAGACTACTTCAAACACTCTAAGGTGGATGATGGATGATGGTGGTGGATGTGGGTGTTGTAGTAGTGGTGGAGTGATGGCAAAGTGAGAAAGAGGTGGTTTGCCAAGGGATGCCTTTGAAGTGAACCAAGCACCCCTATTTATAGCCTGAACAGTAGCCCGGCCATGGCCCCGTGTCCGCTGGACACGCCCCCGTGGCCATCTCCTTTCTCTTTCTTCATTAATTGCAATTGTCTGCATTAGGCTCCACACGGCCCCGTGTGCAGAAGCGTATCTGTACTATCAAGATTTACAAGATTCTGCAAATCTTAGCGTTGACCACGCCCCGTGCTGAGCTGGACACGCCCCTGTGGTGGGCGTAGAAGCTTCCACAACCTTGTCTCTTTCTACAGGCACCTGACCACGCCCCCGTGTCCACGGGCACGGGCTGTGGTCAGCCTTCTGTTTCTTGTTTTTGCTTGGGGAGATGCTGTCGAGAGGTCGGGTATGCCACGTTTATTCCTTTTCTTTGTATTTATGTTATTTTTTGCTGCATATTTGTTCCTTTTGTTCATTTAAGCTCATTTGGTCCTGAAAATACAAAAGGAAGACAAAAACACATTTTTTCCAACATTAGTACTAAAAAAGGGTTAGTTTTATGCCTCATTTGATGTAATTTATATGTTGCATTTTGCACACATCAATACTACTATAGTTTGGACTCAGCACCTGTTTATTCAGGGGTTGTTAAGGTTATTACTTAACGTGTTCACATTGGTGAACACGTGATGCGCACTCTACAACTCGCAGTCATTGGTATTGATAGTATCTTTGTCGATAACTTACTAGATTCGCACCCCACGTGATACATGCTGGTTATGTGTAAATCGCTTTCGCTACTATATGCTAATAAACTTGTGTACTCACCTTTACACTCTGTGTATTGACTTTATTTTAACGTATGTGACTGGTGTTTAGGATGCTATGTTTGCTGATCTTTGTGGAATTAAGCTAGGAGCGTCTAGAAACAAACCAAATAAAATCTGAGTTGTCGGAACAATTTGTTTGTCTTTGAGAACAATGTCTGTAATAACTATTTATGCTTTATATGTTTATGGTATGGGACGTGAACGTTAAATATATTGTCACTAATAGTGTTATGGATTCTCTTGGACAATCTGTTTCGCTCAGTGTCGCGCACCGATGATTCCGCCATCGGTTGGGGTGTGACAACTTTATTCAGCACTGTATCCTTCTTACTAGGAGCCATTAGATCTGTCCTCTTGGGTTTTTTTCGGTATGAAAATCGCCACATATGTAAACGCAAGAGCGACGCTAGAAGCAAGAAATAGTGTCGGGAAAGCGTTTATTCCCGCGTTTAGATACGGTGCTGTTATGGGTTCACTGTTATTCGGTTCGGTTCATTGGTTGAGTGAATCAGATTTTAAAGAATCCATGGGTGGATTGAAGAATTTATCAATAGAAATTAGTGGTAAAGTTTAAAGATGATGGAGTGGAGGTGGTGATGGTGTCAGAGGTTTTCGGTAGCAGATGATGGAGGTGGTCGGAGGTGATAGTGTTTTTCCGGTGGTGGAAGACTGTGGGTGGAGGTGGTCGGAGGTGATGGTGGTAGATGATGGTGGTGGCTGGAGGAGATGGTGGTGGCAGTGGAGGAGGAGGTGGAGGTGGTGATGGTGCCACATAAGCAGCCAAGTCAACAAATAACAAAGTTGTGTCCACGTCATCAGCCACGTCAGCAAAACACTAACTGGGTTAAGGATCATTGGGGGCCAAAATCTTACAAGTTGGGATTGTTACAGGTAATTTTTGAAGTTGGGATTATTAGTGGCCAACGGGTGAAACTTCGGATTATTAAAATCCAATAACCTTAAAAAAAATATACTTTTGCCCCAAGCTACAGTCCTGCCAAATTACAATTTGGTTCCCAGTTTAAAACTAGAATTTCGCCACCAGTTCAAAATAAAATTTTTGTTTGCCCTTTGCCTTCAGTAAAAAAATTACGATTTTGCTCCCAATTCAAAATAATAACATAGTTTTGCCCTTAGTTCAAAATATTATTTTACCTTTAGTTTAAAATTACGATTTTACCCCATCTAAAAATTGCAATCTTCCCATCGTTTTTTTACTATGATGGTCTTTTATTTGACTTGGTTGACTTAATTTAGTTTTTATTCGTGCCAAACAGCTGTCTAGCACTCGCTAATTGTTCCTGACAAATTATTGTTTTCCCCCAACTCTAAATTACACGCTTCCCATCGTTTTAGTTATTTTTTTTTTATCATAACTATGATAGTTTTTTCTTTACTTGGTTAACTCGATGTATCTTTTTTTATATCGTGTTACAAGTAGCATGTATAACTAACCGAAATAAATGCGTACATGTTATTAAAGTAAAAAATATTCGGTTTAGCTCCCCACAATGCGGGCGGCGCATAACTCTAGTAATAATATCTACAAAGCCCATGAGGGGCAGTAGTGCTTGCCGTCTATTGGGTTAAATGGGCGGCTGAGGGAATAGTGCCAGGCAGCTGTCTGACACTCCTCTATTGGCCCAATAAATTTACGATTTTATTCCGCTTTAAAATTATGATTTCGTAATCAGTTCAAAATTATGTTTTTACCCTCACTTCAAAATAAATTTACGCTTTTGCTCCCAGCTAAATATTTCAATTTTGCCCCCGGTTCAAAATTACCATTTTGCCCCGTTTTAATTTACAGTTTTGGCATTTGTTTTTTTCCCTTAAAATTACGATTTTGCCATCAGTGCAAAATTATGTTTTTACCCCGACTTAAAAATAAATTTACGCTTTTGCTTCCAGCTAAAAATTACAATTTTGCCCTCAGTTTAAAATTACAATTTTGCCCCGTATAAATTTATAGTTTTGCCATTAGTTTTTTCTCACAGCCAAGTTACAATTTTGCCCTCAACTTAAATTTACATTTTGTCCATCGTTTTTGTTTGTTTTCCTGGTGAAATTACAATTTTGCCCCAAGTGTAAAATTACAGTCATGTCGGCAGCTTCGTGGCACTCCCCCGTTGGTCCATTTAATTTACGATTTTATCCCTGAATTAAAATTATGATTTTGCCCTCAGTTAAAAATTACGTTTTTACCATCGTTTTAGTTTTTTTAGCAAAACTATAAAGGTTTTTTTTTTAATTGGTTTACTCGATTGAATTTTTTTTCGTGTCAAGGAGCTGCCTAACACTGGCTCATTAGTCCTGAAAAATTACAGTTTTGCCCAGAGCCCAAAATTACGGTCTTAACATTGTTTTTTTTCCGAGCAAAATTATAGTAGTGTTTTTTTAATTGATTGAGAATTATTTGGCTATCGTCCCGCAACACGGACAGAGCATCAACTAGTTTAAATACAAGTAACTCTTTATAATGATCGCATGCTCACAAAAATATATCTAAATAAACCTTGCGACAAAGTAGAAGCAGGGGTCGCCTAAAATATTAAAATTTTTATGATGATTTTCTTAAAACAAAATCATGGGAAAACAAACCAGATCTAAAGAGAGGGAGCAAAAAAATAAAAATAAAAATAAAAATAAATAAATAAATAAATAAATAAAGTGAAATTGGGCATGGGTTTGTACTTTGTACCTGCAAGCATTACATACCTTTTTTAAATAAATATATATAATATTTTCATTTAGATTAAATATAAATAAGTTTTAACATGAAAATTATACAAAACTAGAAATGTACTCCGCCGCATCGCGGCGGAGGGAAGAAAGAAAACATAAAAGAACAAATGATAGAAAGAAAACAATAAATAATTATCCAAGTGACTGAAATGAACAATTAATGATTTAATTACTAACTCACTAAAAAACATATGAAGTATTCATATTTATCATAGTTGAGACTTCATACCTTCTTCGTTTGCAAGTTCTTTCCAAGCACTTAAGTTTAAATCTTTTATGCCTGCCTAATCACCATAAACAAATAATAAACCAAAAAAAGTTGTCATTTGTATAGTTATAAAGAAAACATTCGACTCGTCTTCTGTTTTGACGTACAAATGTTGAAGAACTTACCATCACATTGTCCGATGAACTTCATTAGGTTTCACTACATATCAGATTCTTTTATAAAACCCCCCTCTTGTAAAAATGGTTGTTGGGTGGCCTGCTAGACCTAGAACTTACCATCACATTCTCTCTTTGTTTTGTCTGGCTCAGTTCTTATCAATGGTGCAACTTTAGGCAAGATCTGCAACCAAACAATAAGCTTATAAATAATTACTCGCTTAACATATATGTATAATCATGAGATAACATACAAACATTTGATTCAGTTTGTGTCAACTTAATGAAATTTACCCTGGCAAACGGTTCTTGGAGAGCTAAGTTGGCTAACAACCTGTTTAAAGGTTCGAGCCCATGCATTTCTATGAGTTTAAAATGTTGGAGGACAAGTTAAACATCCTTTTTATGGTAGCAAGGATTGAAGAATGTTCATATTCTGAATTTGGTGTTGGTCCTTTTGGGCTACTTATTACTACATAACACATATAACACCATGATGCGTGTGAAGTGTGTTATGGTTTTAATGTTTATTTTAAGCCCTTTTACACCTTTTTTAGCCAAGTTTTAAATTTATAAAACACGATATTTTCTAACACTAAACACACATATGGGCAAGTGCACCCATCATGAGCGTAGTATAGTGTTGGTAAGATACCGTGGTCGTCCAAGGACACAAGAGCTTTTAGTACCGGTTTATCCTTAACGTCTAATCAAATCAAAAGTTTAGAAAAAAGGTTTTAAACTAGAAAAATAAAAACTAACTAAAATGTTGAAAAATAAAATAAAAGTAAAAACAGATAGACAAGATGAATCACTTGGCTCCGACTCGTGTATAGTGTAACCTTTGATTATTTCCGCACTTTTGCACTTTTTAAGAGATTATCTTAGTTATTGTAGTAGGCCCCTCTTTTGAAGGTGACGTTACCCTCAACCCAGTAGTTTGAGTCAGCAAGGATACAATCCTAAAGGGTCGGATTATTGAAAGATAATTAATTAAGTTATTAATGCATATTATGGTAGGCCCCTCTTTTGAAGGTGACGTTACCCTCGGCTAAGTAGTCTGAGTCAGCAGGGATACAGTCCTAAGTAGCCGGGTTATAGTATTAATAGTAGCTTACATATGAGGGGATCAAAGAGTTTGGACCCCCGCCATCCAATACCGGTGGGTATTGAAGGAGGTCCTACTAAATTTGACCCATGTCCTTGCAGGATCTATACACTGAACAAGGCAAGACTCTTACCAAACCGTTTCCTTAACCCCCGACCAGGTAGCCAACATACCTCCATATAGACCGTGGAGATATGAATGGTGAAAATCTTTTATTTTATATAGACAGTAAAATAATGCCAAGACACCACGGACAAACGATAAGGAAGAATCACCTTCAACATAAGAAACTAGTTATTAAAGTCATTAATACATAACCAAGTAAAAAGTGCGAAAAGATTAAAAATAAAAAGTATTACACTAGACACTTGTCTTCACCAAGTGATGTAAGAGACTTAGGCAAACATGGCCTTTGATTGTCAAGAACCCTTACGATCAATCTTGGATCCCGAGACGACTCACACACTCTATGATGGACAATGGATGATGGTGGTGGAGGATGGTGTTGTGATGGTGGTGGGTGGTGGGTGAAGTGTGAGAGAGGTGGTGTGCCAAGGGATGGTTTGAAAATGAGCCAAGCACCCCTATTTATAGGCAGAACAGTAGCTCGGGCACGGCCCCGTGTCCAACATCCTTCTCTGTCTTCATTAATTGCTCTTGTCTGCATTAGTTGACTACGTCACCGTGTCCGCTGGGCACGCCCCCGTGTGCAGAAGCATATCTGTACTATCATGATTTGCCTGGATTCTGCGAATCTTATAGTTGACCACGGCCCCGTGTCCGCTGAGCACGGCCCCGTGGTGGGCGATAGAAGCTTCTACAGCTTTGTCTTTTATGCTGACACTTGGGCACGCCCCCGTGTTCACTGAGCACGAGGCGTGTTCAGCCTTCTGTTCTCATGTTTTGCTTGGGAAGATGCTGTCGAGGAGGTCGGGCATGCCACGTTTATTCCTTTTCTTGTATTTATGTTAGATTTAGCTGCCTTTTTGCTTCTTTTGTTAATTTGAGCTCATTTAATCCTGAAAATACAAAAGGAAGACAAAAACACACTTTTTCCAACATTAGTACTAAAAAAGGGTTGGTTTTATGCCACAATTGATGTAATTTATATGTTGCATTTTGTGCACATCAAATACCCCCACACTTGAATCTTTGCTTGTCCTCAAGCAAAACTCTTTATAATGTGGCTTTACACTCCCAAATGGAATAGGTAGAAGAGAAGGTTTTTGGGCTTGTCATAGAGTGTCGGGATTTCCAAGATTCTTTATTAAGTTTTATTTTTATTTATTTACAATCTTATTCGTCATGATTTATTTAAAACTTTTCATAAGATAAATTACTTATTAGGGTATAACATGCATTTTTTTAAAATTCTATTTATATAAAAGTTCACATACCTCATGGGGGATCACTCAACACTCGGCCGAAGATGTATTTTAGTGAATCACTCGAGAGCGGCATGGAACTTACTCCTACCATAGGCTTGCCAAGCAATCAATCCTCCTCCTTTTTAACTATATACCTTTGTAAATATCAAGAGGACTTTTTTGGGTGAAGGGTTAGGCTTGGGTTAAAGGTAGGTGGTTGGGTTAGTGGTTAGTAAAAAAAAACGAAAAGCGTAAAAAGCGTCGGTTTTCGGAAGACTTTTTATTTTTTTGCAATTTTTATTTTTGATGAAGCCATTTTTCAAACAAGGTTATTTTTGATGAACTTGTTTGTTTATTTTTCTTTCGCTTCATCATCAACATTTTTTTTTTGAAAAGTCATACGAAAATCCGAGCTTGTTACTAAAACAAAGGGTTAAAAATAAAAAAAGGTTTTGGTGGGTGAAAGGGTGTTTGGTTTTTGGGTTAAGAAATGAAAAGGTTTAGGCTCAAAGGGGTTAACTAGGGGGATTTTGGGTAGGTGGTAAAAAAAAAAGAAAAATAACGGTGTAGAAATAAAAAGGGTTAGTCCTAATGCCTCGATCATTTACTTACTCGGGTTTAAGTTGGTAAGGACCGGGAATGTATCGTCGTGGCAAGTTCTAGAGTCGTAAGAACCAAGCGGCTATTCACACAAGAAACGAAAAATGAGCATTTAGTTTAAAGATGTGTATTTGTATGCTCAATAAAGGCTCAAAACTCACTTTTGTGGGAATGGGTTTTTATGTGATCAAGTATATATAATCAAATTTTAACTAAGCTTGTCATGCCGTTTCATAATTTTCTTATGTTGGTTCTTTTTATCACGACGCTATCGGTTGTAAATTTGTAAAAATATAACCTTTTTAGAAATTGAAACTCCCAAGTTAAACCTAGACAAGTAAAAAAAAAAAATGAAAAATTTTTGAAAAAAAAAAATTTGGGGTGATTAGCGGTTCCAATAGAGTTTTGTGTAAGGCTTGTGATTAGGACTTGCAAGATTCAAAGTTTTAGCATCCCCCCACACTTAAATTACACATTGTCCTCAATGTGTCCCAAAAATAAGTTTTTAGGTTGATTGAATGTGTAAAAATGTGTTAAAAAGCAAAATTTTATGTTACTGGGCGTCTGGACATGGCCCCGTGGTGTCCGGGCACGGCCCCGTGTTCAGTCGCCAGTAACAAAAAGTTGTAAAAAGAAACAGAAGCCTGGACACGGGGGCGTGTTGGGTGAACACGGCCCGTGTCCAGTTTACCTGAACTGGGCATTTTCTGCAGACTGTGCAGCACGGGGCCGTGTTGGGCGGACACGGCCCGTGCTGAACTTGCTGTAATGAAGAAAATTTCGTTGGATGGCCCTGTTTTCGTGCATGGGGTGCTGGTTCAAGTTTCCCTTGTTATCCTTTACCATCCTGAGTGTGTTTTATTCCTGAAAATTAAAACTAAACTAGAAAACATAAAAATTAATCTAAACTAAACTAAGGATAGTTCCGCGGAATGCCTCCGTGGTGCGCCACGTTTATAAGGGTCCTTGGCTAGACCCAAAGCCTGGTCATATGTTACCCAAGTGGGATGTTTTGCATCCCATGCTACACCGTCAGAGAGCGTCATCCAAGCTTGAGTCTATGACCTTCATGTAGTTGACCGGGTCTTCGTCTTCTACTCTTTTTCCGACTCCAAACTTCACTTCCTCGTCCCCAAACTTCAATGTTAGCATTCCGTCATTCATGTCTACCACTGCTTGGGCAGTGGCTAGAAATGGCCTCCCTAGGATGAGAGGGACTTCGGTGTCTTCTTCCATGTCTAGTATGACAAAGTCGGCCGGGAAGACGAAATTGTCGACTTTGACCAATAGATTTTCAGCGACACCTTGTGGATATTTGACGGATCTATTGGCAAGTTGTATGCTCATCTTTGTAGGGCTTGTTTTTCCTAGGCCGAGTCGTTTGAACATTGATGCGGGCATGAGGTTGATGCTAGCCCCAAGATCGGCTAGTGCATTGCGAATGGAGGATTCCCCAATCGAGCAAGGAATCATGAAGCTTCCAGGATCAATCTTCTTTTGTGGGAGTTTGTTGAGTAGTAAGGCGGAGCATTCTTCGCCTAAGTTAACTAATTGCAATGATTCAATTTTCCTTTTATGAGTGAGGAAGTCCCTCATAAATTTTGAATATTTAGGCATTTGGGTTAGGACTTCGATAAATGGAATATTAACATGCAATTGTTTTAGTAAATTTTCGAACTTTGCGAATTGCTCATCGGTCTTTTGACGAATTAACCGACCGGGGTATGCAACCGGAGGAGTCTTAGTAGGCTCTTGAATTGGTGAAGAAGCCTTCTCTTGTTGGGGCGCAGGTGGAGTTGTGGTATGGCTAGATTGGCTTCTTTCAGTTGGTGGAAGTGGAGCCTCTTCGGGACCCATGGTACGGTTTCTCAATGTTATGAGATGTACTTGCGCCTTTTGGTTGGTTTCGGTATTACTTGGTAACGTGCCTTGTGGTCTCTCGGAGAAATTTTGAGCTATTTGATTTAATTGTTTTTCAATGTTTTGAATGCTAGCTTGTTGATTTCTAAAATTCGATTCCAATTGCTGAAATCGATCCGAGTTTTTCTTTTCGGTGTCGGAGATGAGGCGAGATACAGTATCTTCAAGCCTTTCTCGTCCACCTTGTTGTTGAGAAAAAATTTGTGGTTGTTGAAAGTTAGTTCGTTGGTTTTGTTGGTTACTACTATTGCCGGGATCTCTCCAACCAAGGTTGGGGTGGTTACGCCATCCTTGGTTGTAGGTACCCGTTGGAGGACCCGACGGCCTAGGTCTATTATCAATGTAGTTTACCGTTTCCGTTTGATCATCAACTTCTTTCATACAACTCCAATTTTCATGTGGCCCACCACACCCCTCACAAGCCATAACAGAGGCCGTTTTTGCCATTTCTAACTTTTTGATTTTTGAAGAAAGGGCCTTGATTTGGGCTTGTAAAGAAGTGCTTTCATCAACCTTATGGGCTCCCGGGGCAATAGATTTATTGCCTCGGGGAGTGTGCCACTGAAAATTCGTTTGATCAATTTCCTCAATTTGATTATATATTTCATTTGGGCGACGATTACCTAGAAGTCCCCCGGAGCTAGAATTAAGTGTTTGTCTTGTGTGTGGCAACAACCCATTGTAGAAAGTGGATACTTGTTTCCATACCGCAAGACCGTGATGAGGACACTTTCTTAGTAGCTCCTTGAACCTTTCCCAAGTTTCATATAAGGATTCCCCATCCTCTTGTGAATATGTATTAATTTCAGTCATTAATTTAGCCGTTTTAGCTGGAGGGAAATACTTATATAGAAACTTTTGGGCTAGTTCATCCCAGGTGTTTACCGAGCCAACTGGGAGGGTATTAAGCCAAGCCTTAGCTCGGTCTTTTAGTGAAAATGGAAACATCCGAAGGCGGATGGCGTCGTTTGATGCTCCATTGATCCGAAAGGTATCACATATTTCTAAGAAATTAGTAATATGTAGATGGGGATCCTCGTCCGCAAGCCCATGGAAGGTTGCGGAGTTTTGAAGCATTTGTATCAAATGTGGCCGAAGTTCAAAGTTATTGGCTTCGACATTCGGTGCATTGATAGCGGCGCCGAGATTACCTACAGTGGGTTGTCGGTAATCCACGAGGGTACGTTGGTCCGCCATTGGAGTTGGGTCCCCCGAAACTTTCTCTTGGTTTTTAGCTTTAAGTTTTTTTCTGAGAAAGCGTTCGGATTCTTCTAGAGGTTCTTTTATGTCTTTACTAGAACTGGAGCTCATACACTACGTAGGAAGTTCAAATGTGGCGCCTGGGTTCCAAGTCCTACAATAAAAATAGAAAAGAAGGTTGGTCAGAAGGTTCACCACGGCCCCGTGCTCAGGTGAACACGGCCCGTGGTCGGAGATACAGTGATTGTTTTCCGGATCCCTGTTACTGGGGAGCTGGACACGGCCCCGTGTTGCACCGACACGGCCCCGTGCTCAACCCTCTGTAACTCGGAAAATAAAAACTGCCAGTGACAATGCTGGGCACGGCCCGTGTCCGACCTAGCACGGCCCGTGCTGAGCTCTGCAGAAACTGAGAATTTTAAGAAAATCTTAAAAAAAACCAAAAAATAAAAAAAACGATTAGGCCGTTGATTCCTAACTTTCTTAAAATCCTTGTGTCCCTGGCAACGGCGCCAATAACTTGATGCGTGTGAAGTGTGTTATGGTTTTAATGTTTATTTTAAGCCCTTTTACACTTTTTTTAGCCAAGTTTTAAATTTATAAAACACGATATTTACTAACACTAAACACACATATGGGCAAGTGCACCCATCGTGAGCGTAGTATAGTGTTGGTAAGATACCGTGGTCGTCCAAGGACACAAGAGCTTTTAGTACCGGCTTATCCTCAACGTCTAATCAAATCAAAAGTTTAGAAAAAGGTTTTAAACTAGAAAAATAAAAACTAACTAAAATGCTGAAAAATAAAATAAAAGTAAAAACAGATAGACAAGATGAATCACTTGGCTCCGACTCGTGTATAGTGTAACCTTTGATTATTTCCGCACTTTTGCACTTTTTAAGAGATTATCTTAGTTATTGTAGTAGGCCCCTCTTTTGAAGGTGACGTTACCCTCAACCCAGTAGTTTGAGTCAGCAAGGATACAATCCTAAAGGGTCGGGTTATTGAAAGATAATTAATTAAGCTATTAATGCATATTATGGTAGGCCCCTCTTTTGAAGGTGACGTTACCCTCGGCTAAGTAGTCTGAGTCAGCAGGGATACAGTCCTAAATAGCCGGGTTAAAGTTTTAATAGTAGCTTAACTTATGAGGGGGTCAAAGAGTTTGGACCCCCGTCATCCAATACCGGTGGGTATTGAAGGAGGTCCTACTAAATTTGACCCAGGTCCTTTGCAGGATCTATACACTGAACAATGGCAAGACTCTTACCAAACCGTTCCCTTAACCCCCGACCAGGTAGCCAACATATCTCCATATAGACCGTGGAGATATGAATGGTGAAAATCTTTTATTTTATATAGACAGTAAAATAATGCCAAGACACCACGGACAAACGATAGGGAAGAATCACCTTCAACATAAAACATTTAGACCAAAAAACTCTCATCTACTGAGCAAACTTCAAACAGGTGCAAGACAAAAGTTTCATGGTGTGGTTTAATTTCCTAGGTCTTTCACACAAAAAGTTGAATGATAATGGTATGAACAAGTTGGAAAATCAAAGTTGATTAAGGAGTAATATGATCCCTTAGTTCAGCTAAAATGTATTGTGTTAGGGCCTTTCGCAGGATCTGTTATAGTAGAAGAACGTGGCGGAATCGATCAGTGGCGAGGTGCGGAATCCCTCGACAATGTCTGAGAATCAACAACAACAATCTCAACGCTTAACATGTCTGATTTCATTGATAAATTGTGAAAATACAAAAGTTCTGGATGAAATTTAGACAGAGCTTCGCTTCAGCAATCTAGCAAAAATTATAGACAAATGGCCCTAACCTCCTATTTATAGGCAAACAGGGAAGGAAGGAGTGTCACCCGTTCGGATGGTCATCCGATCGGATGGCCATCCATTCGGATGACACATGTCGTCCGATGGATTTCACTTGACATTTAAAACACCGTTCCCTATTTTGTCTAGACATACAGTACATACATATACATACATATACAAAACACACATACAAGACAAAATACATAAGACTCAATACAGACGGAAGCTACAGACATAATGAACTAACAGACTCCCCCTTGGATGTAGCTGTAGTCTTCCTTCCTGCATAGTCTTTTAAGTCGTCCTCCTGTTGCGCCTCCTCGCTTTAGCTTTCTGTCTTCGTTGTTCATCTCGTTCAGCAATTATTTTCCTCCTCAGAGGCCTACCAACTTCATTCCAGTATTTTCTGTATTCAGGATCACCATCACGCTTCCTTTCCCACCTTGGGATCTTGTTCTCCTCTTTTTTGATTGGTATCTGGTCAGTTAGTGGAGGTCTCATCAGCTTTCGTCTACCAACAACTGCTGCCCTTTCAGGTATCTCCTTAAATCTTTCAGCTTGTTTTTCTTTCTTCAAGAACTCTTCCAACTCCAAGTCTCTGAACTTAGACTCCCAATATCTACCAGAGTTGATATCTTTTTCGAAGCACAAGTTGGCCATCTTTTGATATTGTTGAGCCTGTTCTTTATCAGGAGCATCATAAACAATCTTGTTGAAGCACAAGCACTCAATATCCTTCTTTGAACAGTTTACTAGCCACATACGATCCAATACACAGATCCTCCTTGATTCACCCGTCTTCTTGTCAAATAGAGAGATAACCGCTTCTGTTGTGCTCGGATTATACATCCAACCTTGGAAATCTTCATAGAAGTCTTGCTCCATTGCACGCAGTGGCATGTTTTTCAAACATCTCATTGGTTTAATATTCAAAGTAACATCTTTTTCTCCTGAGCTCAAGAATTTGACAATTTGCTTTAGAAACTGCGGCTTCCAATCAGGAAATCTATGCTTTGCTTGAAGCTTAATGTAGTTCCATAGCTTCTGATCATGTACTTTCATATCTAAACCATGATAGAATTGCTTGATGTTCTTTTTCTGCACCAACTCTTCAACATCCCACCACGGGAGTGTCTTAATGTCTGACAAGAATTCAAAGTATTGACACCCATGCTCTCTTCGAATCACATACACTTGCAAGTCTTCAAGATATCCCCACGAAAGTATATCACCCAAAGACTTATCTGGATGATCTGTGAAGTATTGCAGTGGTCGTTTGAACTTTCTTTCCTTGGGCATCACTCTGAACCAGTTCTTCCTGCCCTCTAACAGAGGCTCTTGAGGAACTGTCTTTGGAATCCCTTCTGTTGTTATCTTTTCAACCACTTTCCTACGTAGTTCATCTTCATTCTGTCTCTTGAACATTTCAGCAAACGTAGGGAAAGTATCATTAATACCAGAGTAGTGATAGGGCGTATCTTCTTCAGATGTATCTGAACCCTCTTCAATCTCAACATGATCAAAGTTATCAGCTTCATTAGCAAGCTTAAACTCATACTCTTTCTCTGGTGATGAAGGAATCTCATCTTCTATATCGAACTTCAAATTCCCATCATCCAATCCTAATTCTTCTAACATTTCTGCCCTGGACCTTGGTGCCTCTATCACCCCCTCAAATGGAGCATTTAAGTAAATAAAAGTGGGTTGTGTGAGGAATACCTGGTCAGTATGTTGTTTTCCAGAAGAAGAAGACTCCTGATGCTGATCCTCCTGCTGTTCATTTCTTTCATTATTAAGAAGATCATCCAACGATTGTTGGACTGAAGGCTTCACAATCAGCAATCCTATTGACCCTTGATCATCATCATCATCATCTTTGAAATCATCCCAAGACGGATCATAATTGTTAACTGCATCAAGAATTTCATTCAGCTCTTCATCTTCTACCTCTTCCTCTTCTTTCCAACATAAAAGTTTCACTTCAGGTTCTCTCATCTTTCGTTTACGTTGTTCAACTTGCACAAAACGGATTATATCATCAAAACTATAAGATAGAGATCTTGAATCACCAATAAGAACAAACCCTTGATCTTGATCAACTTCCATGTTTTCAACCTCTGCATTCTCAGCATCTACCATTGCAACATCACCTTCAGGTTGACTTGAAGAACCTCCAGCTACTTGTATTTCAACAATCAATTCCTTCTTTTTCTGAGTTGCTTCGTCAGCCAACTCTTTCTCCCTCTGAGTTCTTCTTTCTTCAACCCTTTGAATCTCTATGTTATTGTATACAGCTTGGACATTGATACCAAGCTGATGTTCCATCACAGTGTATAACATGTTAAGCTGTTCGTCTTTTACCGTCTTATCAGCCTTTAGAGTTTCAATCTCCAGCTTTAACACTTTGATTTCATTTGAAGATGCTTCATGAAGTTCATCTAACATTTGATGCAGTGTCTGATTAGTTTCATTCATGTTTGCGTATTTCACATTCACTTCAGAAAGCTCTGCAGAGAGTTGCTCAAAGAGTTTAGTATTATCATCCACATCTTCAACCAAAATATTTATCCTTTTTTCATGATCATTCACAACAGACTTCATTTCTTCATTCACTTTAATAATCCTCTCAAGCTGCTTTTTCAATTCGTCACACTCAGCTTTAGCTTTCGCTTTCTCTTTCTCCAGAAGACTTACTTTGTTTGTTAGTTCCTTGATCGTTGCATCATGAAACATATCATAGTCTTCATCAGGAAGAATGTCACCCTTGAGTTCACCATGAATGTTAGGAAAACTTTCAAATAAACCAGGAAGAGTAGTTTTCTTTGGTTTTGAAGTCTCTGCATCATCTGGAATGTGAATTGTTGGATTTTCTGGTGGTGGTGGTGTAGATACTCTTTGACTTGTAATCACTACCTCATCTTCATCATCACCCTTCTTTTCTACCTCAGGCTTATCAAACTTTTCTGCTTCAACCTCTGGAGTAACTTGTATTTGAATATCAGACGCTTTAACACTTTCAACCTCTAAACTTTTGCCACTTTGATCTTTAGGCACTGAGGCTGCTTCTTTTCTAGCTCTTACACTTCTTGGAATAACTCCAGTTTGGACAGCTTTGCGTTTCTTGATTACCTTCTTTTTCTCTGCTTGTGGTGTAGGAATATATGTCGAATCCTCTTCATCAGAACCCTTTTTCTTCTTCTGAAGCTTCTTTTTCAATGTAACCTTTCCAACACCAATCTTCGACATATCAATATCTGGCTCTGTATCAGTTGATTCATCATCAGCATCACTAGAATCTGTATGAACCTCACCTTCAGCATCCTTTTGTTTAACACTTTCTGCTTGATCCTTTGCAACTTTAGCAACTTCTGCTTCCTCATTCTTCTTTAAGAAACTTTCAAGTGACTCTTTCAACAAATCAACACCTCCTTGAAGAACATCAGCTGGATCAAGCACCGTTTCATCAATAAGTCTCGGTGGAGACTTCTTCTTTGAAGGCCCTGCAAAACAAGCATTAAAATTTCATTAGTAATATGTAACATTAAATATTATAACTTTTCTAGTGACTCCCCCTTTCAACTATACCCTTAACAACAATCTTCGGTGTTGTCTTCTTAGGAGTTGTCACTGCAGGAGAAACCTTAGGAGTTCTCTTTCTTTTTCCATCATTTACAAACCAATATCTTAGCTTCTTTTCATGCATATCCCTTAGGCTATTTATTTATCCTCTGAGTTGCTGTTCTCGTGCCTCTAAGCATCATTTTAAGGAGCAACATAGTTTCTGTTATCAATCTTACAAATCATTCTCTTAGCCCTTGGCTCTGGTTCATCTTTCTTCAGACCTTTATACTGATTTAATCTACTTAACGTCTCACTTTTCATGTGATGTAGATTCAATTCATCAGCAGAATCCTTTGGAAGGTCTCTCACTTGATCATCTATCAGCATTTGGATGAATCTTGGGTACATTATATACTTCTCACCCTTGATATTGTCAACTATGTGATCAAATATTACTTGAGAAATATTGTAAGGCCTGTTGAGCACCATACAAGTAATAATGTTCATGATGTAGTCTGATGGTTCATCGTAAGCTCCCTTTCGGTGTGATAGAGCATGCAAGACACAATGAACTAGAAATTTATATGGTCGACTAAACATAGACTTGAGATATTTTCCATTCACATGCCCTGAGAAACCCATTCTGAACCATAAAGCCTTGCATAATCTTTCAGGAACTATAATAGGGTCCTCATCATTATC
The DNA here is from genome assembly GCA_030545235.1 of Helianthus tuberosus. Taxonomy (NCBI): domain Eukaryota; kingdom Viridiplantae; phylum Streptophyta; class Magnoliopsida; order Asterales; family Asteraceae; genus Helianthus; species Helianthus tuberosus. The sequence continues at coordinate 21,254 of JARYGA010029862.1, forward strand.
TCCTAAGTCTAAAACTCTCCTCACGTCTCCTACATTAAACTTAACTTCAATATCAACGTCCTGATCATTCTCATCCTTCTTTTGAACTGCTGAGTATATCGTTTTCTCACTCTCATCATATCTCATCAATCTCCAGAACATTCTAACATGAGATTCATACACTTTCGTCCTATCAGTCAACGCCTTATTAATTCTACTCTTTCTCAAGAACTTCGCCATATCTCTAAATGGCTCCATATTGGCATAATTTTCTTCCAGGATACAATAAATGTTGTGAGAATGATGCCAGTCTGATGCTCTTGTCTCCAGGAATAATCAACGTTAAAGTCTGCATGAGTTTTGAGACATCAAGTGACAAATGACAAAAAAATTCTGAAAACTAAAATTTTTTTCTAACTTTGGAATCCTCTCTCTATGTAGTACTGATGGATCGGATGGCCATCTGATCGGATGGTCATCCGATCGGATGAAACATCACTTTACAAAATCAGAACAAAGACAAGTCATGTGCATTTGGATCGGATGGCCATCCGATCGGATTGTCGTCCGATCGGATTGCCATTCGAACAATGACAAGTAAGCACCATGATAAACAGGTAATATATAATGTGTATTGCCATTCGATCAAAAGGACAAACAGATAAGCATGAAACAATCACACATGTATAACAAGATAATAAAAAAATTTCAAACATATAAAGTTCATTGGATCGGATGGCATGAAGAACAGTTTGAATGCATTATGATCATCAAAAATTTTCTAACAATTTTACAAAATTGAACGCACTTTCACGTAGAGTTTTTGCCGATTTACACAACCCTATGTTCAGATTTCTCTAATTCGTCCTGGTTTGGGTTTAATTTGACAAATAGTGGTCCGAATGCCGTACACCCTTCAATCTTCAATTCATCAAATCTAACATGTTTATGTACAAATTGAGACGATAAACCTATAGATCTAAGGCCGATCTACAAAATCCTATGTTTGAATTCTATCAAAAATAAACAACAAAGCCTAGATCTAAGATCTACATAGTAACAGTCGCCGACAAGCATAAAAACATCAAAAACATCAAAATTTAATGGTGAAAGTTAGTAAATTTACCTTTCCCATTGTGAAGGTTGAGCAAGCCAACAATCCAATGAAGTTTGGAAAGCAAGAGTGTGAAAATCACAAGAGTAGGTTGAGAGAGTTTGTGAGTGGTTCGAAAGGTAATCCGTTCGGAAAAGGTTGACTGATAACCTTTGACTTCTATATATAGACCTTTCAATCTCTCGGATGGCCATCCGATCGGATGGCCATACGATCGGATTGCCATCCGATGGATTGTCATCCGATGGATTGTCATCCGAACCAAGCTCTCTTTTGACCTTTTATTTTGACTTTTTGATGTTTTATCAGGTTTAGTCAGTTTTAGAAATCCACTTAAGTATCTAGGTCCAATTTAATGACCCTAGGCACTCAATTTATCTACCAAGTCCAAGTTAATGACCTTGGTTGACCCGAAACGAAACAACTGACATTTTGTTCAAAAAATTTCAAACATTTTTCTGAAATTTGTACAAGTAACAACTTAATGAACTTGTTTTGACTTATGAGAATCTCAATCTTTTCAAGATTAGCTCCCAACCCTGTTGTCCAGTTTAGAAAACTTCCTGCTTTGCTCCATGACTGAGAGTCTGAAGATCAGCTTTCCACCTTGGTTTGTCGAAAAACTAAAGTAGAAATATAAAATCTTTTTGGAATTTTAAGAAAGCTTTTACTGACACACACTAAAATCTTTTTGGGTTTTGATGCTAAACTGAAACTAAAATGAAGTAAAGAAGTAAAATATATACAAACATATTTTTGGTGAGCGTGTCAGAGGATCATATCAGCTGCTGACAAGTTACAAGTACCGTTGAGATATATTACACACTAAGTATTAAACACTTCACTTAGATTGCCGATATACTGATCCTTTTAAATTTTCACACAAATTTCAACTTATTCAGGATACGATTTAGTGTTTTAAGAACTTAACTTATACGCGTGTCCCACCTCAGAATATACTCTTGTATCAAGACTTCTATATTCAGTCTTACAGGTGAATGTACAATAATGATATCTGTAAAGGGTAGTGCGAGGCCATGAGAGCTCAGGTTAGAACTTCCGTTCAGACAAAGAGATGATGGCTCGTCTTTCGGTGTGTCCCTCTTGGGGATCTTTTCTTCAACAGCACATGATTAGCATTTTGCAATGTTTATCATTTTTTATGCTGAGAGGAGGCTTTAATGATTAAAGCAGTGCAGAGTATTATACGAGGACTAGGCTATTGCTTCCGCAAAATCAGAAGTCCAAGTATAATACCCCAGATATAATCAAGTACATAGACCTAGTATGTCAGAAATAGAAAATCTTTCAAACAAGATTCTAGGGGTTACCTATATATCTGAGAGATGTTCCCCACGAAATAAGCAAGAAATGATTTTATGTTTATATCCCGAAACAATCTACTAAGTGTGTAAAAACCTATCAGCATATCATCAGCGAGACTGCTTAACATTTTTTAAACATTACATTTCCTTAGCATACTGTAACTGTCTAGCTAATGTACTATCATTTCCTCTTTTTACACAAACTCTTTGGTTTTCTATTGTTTTTTGGATTTTGAAAAAATCTCATGTTTTTGGATTTTTGCATTTTTATTGCTTATTTATTTTCTGAAAATATATCTATCTCCCCCTAAATACCAAAACAACTAAAAAGATGACAAACCAAAGCAGTCTGCTTTTCAACATCCTCTGCCTCGGTTTTCTCATCAACGGCAAGTATCTCCTCCGCATCCGACAACAGCTTCATACCATTTAATTTTAAAAGATATTGAAAATGTGCTTTATCGAAAGCTTTGGTATGTAAGTCTGCCTTTTGTTCGTCGGTGTGGATTTTGTCTATTCGTATCAACTTCTTTTCATAACAGTCGCGTATGAAGTGATGATGAATTTCTATATGTTTAGTTTTAGCGTGATATACCGGATTTTTCGTTATGTTGATTGCAGCCTCATTATCAACAAATATAGGAGAAGTAAGAAATTGCAAACCGTAATCGCGCATCTGTTGCTGAATCCACAGGATCTGCGAGCAGCAGCTGCTAGCAGACACGTACTCTGCTTCACATGTTGATAGAGCAACAGAGGTTTGCTTCTTACATTGCCACGTGACCAATCGGGGTCCGAAGAATTGGCATCCTGCGGTTGTTGATTTTGCGTTAACTTTGCAGCAACAAAAGTCAGAATCTGAATATCCTTCAAGCATGAAGTCACCTTCTTTGGGATACCACAACCCCAGACTTGGGGTTCCTTTCAGGTAGCGTAGGATCCTCTTGACGATAGACATATGTGAGGCTCTAGGACTTGACTGATATCGGGCCGCGAGGCATGTCGGGTACATTATATCAGGTCTGGATGCTATCATGTACATTAGCGAACCAATCATTGAGCGGTATAGCGTCTCTTCGACCTTCTCTTCGGAGAGATCAGGGTTTATACCATGATTCATTGCTAATGGGGGTGGACATAGGTGCCTTCTTGGACATTCCAAATTTCTCCAGAACATCGTAAACGTACTTCGTTTGATGTATGAAAGTTCCCTCAGGCATCTGATCGACTTGCAGCCTTAGGAAGAACTTCATCTCACCCATTGACGACATCTCGAACTTCTGCTTTATCACTAGTTCAAAATCTTTGCAGAGTTCTTCATTTGTTGACCCGAAAATAATGTCATCAACATATATCTGAACGATTAGTAAATGCCCATCGACTTCCTTTGTGAAGAGGGTAGCGTCCACTTTTCCTCTGATAAAGCTGTTGGTAAGCAAGTGTTGAGAGAGCGTCTCGTACCAGGCTCTCGGGGCCTGATGCAAACCATACAGCACTTTATCGAGCAGGTAAACCTTGTCTTTGTGTATCGGGTCGGTAAAGCCCGGTGGCTGACCAACATATACCTCCTCTTTCACTTTTCCGTAAAGGAATGCCGATTTGACATCTAGCTGGTATACTTTAAAACCTTTCCATGAAGCAAAAGCAAGGAATATTCTGATGGCTTCGAGTCGAGCAACTGGAGCGTAAACCTCTGTGAAGTCTATCCCCGCTTGCTGACTAAAACCCTGGACAACGAGTCGAGCTTTGTTTCTGACTATCACTCCTCGGTCGTCTCTCTTGCATTTGAACACGCATTTCGTGTTTATCTTTCGGTGTCCGTCAGGTAGATCCACAAGCTTCCATACACCAAGTTTCTCGAATTGGCTCAGCTCCTCCAGCATCACATTGACCCATGATTCTTTCGTCAGTGCTTCCTTGTATGTTCGCGGTTCAATCTGTGAAATAAAGCAACTGAGTGAGAATTCAGTTTGTAATGGAGCAATTTTAGTATAAAAGCAAGTAAGGCCATGGTCAATCTGGCTTCGTGAGCGAACTCCTGACTACGGCTCTCCTATTATCAACTCCTCAGGGTGGTATGAAAGAGTCCTCGGCATAACTTCACCAGGAACATCCACCTCGCCTTCCAAATTAGTAACATTCTGATCCACAACTTGTTCGTTGTCAAGAACTGTTTGATCTGAAGATTGGATATGCTCCCCCTCAGATTCTGAATCACCACAATCAAAAGTAGGGCTATCACCAGATTCAGATTCATCATTGACTGTCTTCTGATTTTCAGGAGCAGGCTCGCGTTCCGAAGTAGTCGGAGTTTTCTGAACTTCATCATTCTCTCCAGCGTTACTTGGACCAGCTTCATCATCATTGGAAGTTTGTTGTTGACGTTTAGAAGACCTTGCTGGAAATCTTCCCCGAGATGCTTCATATTCTCGTAAAATATCTAAATCATCAAAGAACTCTGGCTCTTCTTCTAGATCAAATGAATCCCATAAGGCATCATAGTTGAATCGCCATGAGTCTGCGGGTTTCTATGGAGGCATTGTGTAGCCTTGACATTCAACATGCTGTGCTTCAATGATCCTCCCGAGACTTGGAACAAAAACGCGTCTGAGTGGACTGGAATACCCCACAAAGATACCTTCCAAGCTCTTTGAACCAAATTTTCCATCTGGATCTAGAACTGTACTGGGCGACCCGAACGACTCTAGATATTCAAGATTTGGTTTGTGATTGTTGATCAGCTCGAAACATGTTTTGTTGTGCTTCTTCACAGTGAGTACCCGGTTGAGTGTATAGCAAGCGGGTGATACAGCTTCTCCCCAAAAGTTGATTGGTAACTTTGAATCAGCTAGCATCGTTCGCGCCATTTCGATTAGCGTTCTGTTCTTTCTTTCTGCGACTCCATTCTGTTGTGGAGTATATGGTGCGCTGAACTCTTGCAATATACCTCGTCGATCACAGAATTCCTCCATTCTGTTATTTTTGAATTCTGTACCATTATCACTTCTTAGTCTTTGAATGCGTGTTTGGTACAGATTCTCTATCTTTCTAAAAAGCTTCAGCAAACTCTCAAATGTCTCGTCTTTTGACTTCAGGGACATCACCCACGAAAATCTCGAATAATCATCAGTAACCACCAAACAGTAGAGATCACCAGTAATCCTCTTGACATTCACAGGACCGAAGAGATCCATGTGAAGTCTTTCAAGTGGTTTCGAGACTGAGTTCATCTTTTTACATGGATGGGATTTCTTTCGTTGTTTTCCCTTTATGCAACTGATACACTCTCCCTCCAGATGAAAATTCTTCAAGTGAACCCCTTTTACAAGATCGTTATGCACCAGGTAGTTCATCTTGCGTAGGTGAATATGGCCCATCTTTCGATGCCATAGCACTGACTCCTTTTCAGTAGCTCTTGATACGAAGCACTGAGGTTGACCCGTGGAAGTCGTAGCAACACTCATATCCAACATGTACAGATCATTAACCCTTGGTGCTCGCATGATAATCCATTCCTCAGGGATGACAAACCTCGGCTTCAGGATCAGACATTCCTTGTTAGTGAAATGAGTTGAATACATTCTATCACAAATTTGAGAAATGCTGAGTAAATTGTTCTCCAGCTCGGCTATGTAGTTGACTCTCTCAAATGTAATCACACCATTTGACAGTGTTCCTTCCCCAACAATACGTCCTCCTTGATTTCCTGCGAAACCGACGTATCCACCATTGAAACCTCTAACATCGTATAACAGGGTCTTTCTCCCTGTCATGTGCCGGGATGCTCCACTGTCCATAATCCACTTCGAGATAGACCTCGGGAGCTCCTGCACATTTCACATGAGATTAGTTAGAAGTTGAAGCAATCCAAGCCTCTTTTGACTTGGGTAGCTTTACATTAAGGTGAGTTTTTGCTGTGTATAGTTGTGGGAAGTTGTTATCATTGACTTTCAAGCTTTCCTCGGTTCCAACCTCAACCTCTTTGTATAAGAAAAATTCGTCTTTTTGAGGTTGACCAGATCGTTGAACCTTTTTTGGAACATACTTCTTCCCTGGTTAGGTCAAAGTTTGTTTCTCCAACTTCTTGTAAAAATCCAAAGGTACATTCATCTTACCCGGTTTGGTTGAAGATGATTATTTTGCATTATCAGAAACCTTTGGTTTTGATTCAACTGATGTCTTAGCCTCAGATTTTGGCTTCCAAGTTTGTTGTAGAGAAGCAACTCGTTTGTAAAATTGATCAGTTTTCTTTACCGACTGGTTTACGGGTTCAGTTTTGACTTTGATGTTTTCATTTTTCAAAATCTTTTTCTCAACAAACATTGGCGCTTTACCTTTGACATCATTTTTCTTTCTCGGATTCTCAACAACCACAAACTTAGGTTTTGAGTTGGTGCACTTTCGTGCAATGTGTCCAACTTTGTTGCCTTTGAAGCAAGTGCGGGTATCAACTACCCGATTTTTCCCTTCAGTCTGAGGCTGTGAGGCCTTCTTTGCAAAAAATTCTTCATTCGTTTTCGAAAAGATTTCCGTTTCTTGCTCGGAAATTGAACTTGAGCTTTTCACAAACACTTTCTTTTCAACAAACTTTTGTCTTTGAAAGTTCCTTCTTGAGTAATTCTTACCACCCTGATAACCACCCGACCATCTGTTTTGATTGTTCTTATTAAAATGTGGTGGTATAACAGGTTTCTTATAGTAAGATTTATCCTTTTCAAAGTTCAAAAACCTTTTGGAACTCTTTAACCCTTCAATTCAGAAACCTCAATCTCCACAAGTTTGAAAACTTTCTTCAACTTATCAACATTCAAATTTTCAATTGGGAACTCAATATCCGAGTACAACTTATCAGATCCACACATATTGTACATAACAAGAGTAGGTTCATCACTTGAGTTGTTCTGGGATTTTGGTTTCGGAATGTAGTTGTTCAGAAAACATTCTTCATCTTCAGTCGAGTCACTGTCTGATTTTAATACATTCTCAACAACATTCTTTACGACTTCAGATTGAACACTATCTTCATCAGATGATGATGTGACATCAATTGTTTCTGGAAGTTTTTCAGCATCTGTTTTCTTACTTGTTTCACAAATGTTATCTAACCCGGACTGTTTCTTTGAAAAATTGTTGAGCACAGGTGGTGGAACCTGATGATAACCCACCCCCGTTCCATCCGAGTAGACATCTTCACCAGCTTTGTTCTTCCCAATTGGTTTGGGAACGATGTGTTGAAGAACAAAGCTAGCGGAGTCGTAACTAGTCAATTTCAAGTTTATTCTTTCATTTTCAATCTTAGCTTCCTGGAATTGAAGCTTAAGACTTGCGATCTCATCCAATTGCTGGTTGATTTGTTTTTCTTTTGCCTGAAGAACTCCAGTCAAATGAATGTTTTCTTTGTAAGTTTTACCATTTCATTCATCAGAATCTTTTACTGTTCTTTTTAATTTTTCAAAATTTTCTGAAATTGTTATGTTTTCAAGAGTTAATTTTTCATTCTCTTTCTGAAAACGTTCAACATCACTTTTATCTTTTTCAATCTTTTCAGTTAATTCTTTGATTCTCTCACTTGAAGCTCTAATAAGTTTATCTCTATTTAAAATTTCCCTTTCAGTCCTTTCAACTTTTTCAACCAGCTCTTGGGTTCTTTTGATTGTGAGATACGCATGTGTGCTGCAGACTTTGCACTCTTTCATGCAATTTCTGCAAACACTTTCTGTGTTAGCACAATCAGTCTTACCTGATTCATTGTTTGAACCACTACTACTGGCCTTGCTTGATGACTCAGAACTAGAAGCAGACTTGGAATCTACCTCGAGTGCTTTCGTCATGAGAACTTGGTCGGCCATTTTCGTCAGGTTTTCTGCCGTCATTTCTTTTGTAGTGTCAATGATCCCTTCATCTACCTTCTTTAACTCTAACCTTTCTCTCTCGATCTTATCTCGTTCTTCTCTTTCCTGTACTGATTTTCTGAGAGTTTCAACATCAACTGTTGATGGATCCACACAGATGTTTCCTTTTGGATCTAAATAACATTCACGATCCGGATCCCATCTTCTTGCCCTTTTGGCTTCTTTCCAAGCATTGTAGATCTTTTGCTTCATATTTTATGCTATGATCTTTTGACGAAGGTATGCTGGATCTTCTACTTTTTGTTCAGTTGTTGCCATGAATGTGAAACCAACTGCGTCATCCTCTGGTAAGAATTCACTCCAATCAAAACCTTCATCATCCTGGATGACTGCCAACGCTCTTGATTTTTCTTTTGGAGTCTCCTCGATCTGTTTCATCCTCGGTGGCTCTTCTCGGTTTCTATGATAAACAACTTTCTTGTAGTAATCATCATGAAAAGGATTTGCTGTTTCATCTGTTGCAGAATTTCTACATTCACGCTTGAAGTGCTCCTTTTGCTTACACTTGAAGCACGTCACTTTGGATTTGTCGAAATCGAGTTTTGTTAAAGGTCCTCCAATAGAATTTCTTCCTGTGATTTCCATGAACCGTTGTGCTCTACGGATTACACTTGCCATGCACCAACGTATATCGATCAATTCCATTTCCTCAGGATCTATCTGGTCGTAGTCCTCTTTTGTAAGATTTGTATTTCCGATCTTTCCGGATACCAGACTTTCATACGACTCTAAGATAGAAGCAAGGAACACCATCTGCTGTTTTGCTGTCTCTTCGTTGAAATTCTGAGCGTTGTTCAGGTTAACAGCGATGTTGCATTGAAATACATTTTTAGGAACATTTTGAGTCTGCTAGTTGCTTGGAACAGATGAAGAAGAACTACTTCCATGATAACCACTGCTTGGCGAAGAACTGCTGTTGTTCTTTTCTTGAGTCATGGTGTTTGAACTTACAGCATTAAAAGCGGTTCTTGGTGATGTGGCTTTTGGAATCATACTTCCCCGATAGTAGAGATCAACATTCTGTTGATATGACGTGTTGTTCACTTTGTTCATTTTCTTTATCTCTAATTCATGACTTTCGAATCTCTCGATTAACCAATCGATCGTCATATCTGCCATCGGTTTGGTATTTTTCAGCACCAGACCAAAGTATTGCCAGTCTTTCTCATCTGGTAGAGATTCAAATAATTTTTTAACCATCTCATCTTCGTCTATTGTGCTCCCATATCTGATTAGTTCTACCTTTAGATGGCAAAACCTTTCAATCATCTGCCGTACACTCTCATTTTTCATACATGCGAATAAATCAAACTCCTTTTTCAACAGTCTTTTCTTGTTTCTCACAATTTCCTCACCCCCGATACATTTCTTTTCCAGTTTAGCCCATAAATCTTTTGAATTAGTATAATCAATTAGAGATATTATGTCATCTCGGACTGATTGATGAAGTAGGGCAATACACTTTTGTTCAGCTATAAACGATTCCTATTCGGTTTCAACCAAATTTTCATGATCTTGTCGTGTACCCTGGAAACCATTTTTCAAGCACCTCCAGCTCTCATATGCAAAAGCCTTCAACCATCCATCAAACCTATTAGACCAACGGTTGTAATCTTCAATTGCCATCAACTTCGGTGGCTTGTTGTATGTCCCGTAGGCATTGTCAACGCTTAGAGAATCTGGGATCGCCTTTTTCGGGTTTCGTGTTGATGTTGGTGTTTGTGGATGTTTCTCCTGTGTTGTATGCGAAAATGTCACTGAACGGGTTCAAGAATTCGTCTCCCATCTTTGAAAACCTGAAAAATCAAACACTTAGAAAAATTTCACAAATTTAAAAAACTGAACACTTGGATCGAATGGTCGTCCGATCGAATGGCAAATCGATCGGATGACACAAGTAAGTAATAAAATAAGTGCACAAGTGTCGGATGGCACAAGTGTCGAATGGCTATCCGATCGGATGGTTATCCTATCGGATGGTCGTTCGAAAGAAGTGACAATTAAACTTCTTAAACACTAAAACACAACACTTATCCGATCGGATGTCAATCCGATCGAATGAGCTGTGACGTCAGCTAATGAGTCAAGAACAAATCTAATCCAATCCGATCGGATTGCAATCCGATCGGATGAATGACGTTATCAAGCATGAAGAACACGACATGGTTTTTGATCAATTTGAAGCTGTTTTAGTCCGAATTTTGGATTCAAATTTTGTAGGATTGTTCTATTATGAAAATCCGATCAGTTTGATACCCAATTTATTCAATTTCGTCCGTAAAATCTAGCGTAATTTTGAGTTTTTCTGATTTTAAGGTGTGAAAATCTGAAAACAACAAGAAATGTAGAAGAAGAAGAAATTATCAGAATCTCCGGTGAGATTTGACTGAAATATGAAGAAAATGGCTGAAATCTTGGTGAAACTGCTGTAGATGTCTCCGATCCGACCTCCTGTGGCTCTGATACCACTTGTTAGGGCCTTTCACAGGATCTGTTCTAGTAGAAGAACGTGGAATCGATCAGTGGCGAGGTGCGGAATCCCTCGACAATGTCTGAGAATCAACAACAACAATCTCAACGCTTAACATGTCTGATTTCATTGATAAACTGTGAAAATACAAAAGTTCCGGATGAAATACAGATAGAGCTTCGCTTCAGCAATCTGGCAAAAAGTTATAGACAAATGGCCCTAACCTCCTATTTACAGGGAAACAGGGATGGAAGGAGTGTCACCCGTTCGGATGGCCATCCGTTCGGATGACACATGTCGTCCGACGGATTTCACTTGACATTTAGAACACCGTTCCCTGTTTTGTCTAGACATACAATACATACATATACAAAACACACATACAGGACAAAATACATAAGACTCAATACAGACGGAAGCTACAGACATAATGCACTAACATATTGTTGACCAAAATGATGCATAAACTCTAAACTAAAAGAAATATATCTAACCAAATGGAAACTAAACATAACAGATTGAAGCTGACGAACATAAAAGCTATCAGCTAAACTTGTTACAAATAGGAAACCAAAATAAACACGACACGCAGATTCCAAATAAATGGAAATGAGCGATTACTCACCAGAGAAGAAAGACAAACGTAGAACGTTTGCAAACTGCTAGAACCCTAGGTAAAACACAAACACTTGAAACCAAAGAACAATAAACTGACATGCAACTAACCTGAAAAACATAAATTACACCTGACTATGACCGATCACCATCGTCAATAACCGCCGACGAACGAATAAGCCACCGGAGAAAGTTGATTTCTGCCTTTTCCATCTCATCTCGCGTCCACCCGACGTGGTTCGAAGAACCACTTCTGTCTTCCGTGCATATTATACTTGTATCTCCTGCATCAGTTTGTTTTATGCTGATGCTTACTGTACCTTTTATATAAATAACAATGAAATACAAAGTTTTGTTGTAAGCCTAACATTATTAATTAAAATATGTACATTGATGAAAAAACGACAATGAAACTGGTAACCAATAAGCATGCCAAAATTTCCTAACAACATAGCACTCTCATCTGCCCACACCACCATCATTCACTTTCATCTTTCTCATCACCAATGGCGATCTTTGCATCACTCACACTCTGATCTTTATATTTTTGGATTACTTTTCATATAACAAAAATCATGAATGCCTGGTTATATGTTATATCACACCAACTCAAGAACCCCTATCAGTTTCTTACTTTCATAATAAAACTAAAAGTAAAATAAAAAAAAAACACTAAAAAACACTATGTAAGAACCCTAATTCTTCAAAGTGAACTCTATAATACTTCAAAATCAATATAGAATCAACATCGATAGATCAAACCTCTACAAAATCAAACCCAAAGAATGCATGATGATCATCTTATAGTAAACCACAACAACCACAATATCAAACCTTAGCCTCTGCAAATGCAATATAAGCAGCAAATTAATAAATCCCATACCTAGGTGAACGTTGGAGGTGCTTCGGTGAACGGCTAGGAACTCCGACGGTGTTCGTGTGGTGGCAGGGAATTCCAGTGGTGTTCGTGCGGCGGCAGGGAACTCCGGTGGTGTTCGTGCGGCGACAGGGAACTCTGGTGGTGGTGTTCGTAGCGGCAAGTGTTCGTGCTGTGTTTCAAACCACGTCACCTTCACCATTGCACTTCTCTCTCTCTAACTCTGTCTCTGTCTCCATCTCTCTCTAGGGTTTGGTGTTGTGTGAATATGAAAAGAAAAGGAATAAAAACAGGTAGATGATAGATAAATGAAAAGGATGGCAAAATCATGCATCAACAATTTGTACCTACAACATCACAAACCACAAACCACAAAATAAGCACAAAGTACAACCTCTTATGCTCAGAATTGTTGAAAATTAGAGTATTATATAATGAAAGAAAAAACCTATACGGTTGTGTAACAACTAGAACCTATTAGCAATATATAGAGAAGAATGTGAAAATATTTTCTTATTGATATGTAAGTATGAAATACAAAACCTAAGCCTCTATTTATATGCTCATACATTAACATCAAAGAGTAATACAAATAGGAGTTAAGGATGTGGATAGTCACTATTAATAATGCATTCATAACACTCCCCCCTTGACTATCTACATGATGAGATAGTATACTATTCTTGCTTGGTGATGTTGCCTAATTAAAATCCTTGCTAGGAAATCCCAGTGGGATAAAACGGCTGGGATGAGCGCGTACATTTTGTACGATAAGAGCCATTGTACGTTAACTTGCCTCTCTCTCTCTCTGTCACACCCCAACCGATGGCGGACTCATCGGGGCGTGGCACTAGGCGAAGCCAGCTTCATACGAAGGCAGTGCCTTCGTACGAAGCTGGCTTCGCATAGAATAGTCCAGATCACAAACGTGGCTGTTCTTGGCATTTGGTGCTATGTTTTCGCATGAATCGGATGTGTTTCCGAGTCCTATTCAAGCTAGTTTCGACATTACCTCGTTCCACTATTCAGTGAACGAAATACATGTCGTTTTGGGTCTGTTTTAGTGTAAAAAGAAAGTATAAACAGGTTTTGGAAGGTTTTCACTTAGACTTGACACTTGGTGAGTGTGTAATCAACATATTTCTATCTTGGGAAACCGAAGTTAGTCCCAATACACTCGGTTAAGTGTAAATCGTTGGGAGATTAGCGCGTTTACATTTTAAAAGCTTTTCGAATTCAAATGACACAAAACAGTTATCGGCTCCAGTATCAAATAAGCAAGAGGCATAAATACCGTTAACAAGGAACGTACCATTGGCAACATTGTTGTCAGTCTGAGCCTGGCGGACGTTGATATTGAAGGTTCTTCCATGGGCTGCTTGCTGTGGCTGCTGTTGCTGCTGCTAATGCTGCTGTTGTTGCTGCTGCTGCTGCGGTGGTTGCTCCTGCGGTTCTTGTTTTACAACACGCAGAGGGCAAACATTAGCAAAATGATTCGGGTCACCACAAGTGTAGCAAGCTCGTGCATGAACAGTGGGGGCATGAGCTGCTTGGTTGACCTGAGGAGCAGGAATTTGAGCTGGCGACGCAGGTAGAGCTTGAGGAGCTGGATGGCGGGGGCCTGAGCGGCAGTGAGCAGTAAAGTGCCCATAGATGTTGCAATTTGCACAAAAATGACAGTTCACACCTGCTGGATAATGATAGGTGCAAGTAGGACACAGAGGGTGAGCACCAGTGTACACACGCTTGGCAGGCGGTGTGTTGGTAACAGCAACTTAACGATTTTGGTTGTTGGGTGGTGCGGGCACTGCGTTGAGTGGTGCTGCGGTAGCCACATAGTTCTTGTTGTTGTTGCTGTTGTTTCTTCACTTGCGACTTTGGCATGAAGACTTTGAACCTTGAGATGCTGCATTGTCGGTACCGGGAGTAGCAGTAGCTTGATTGAGACTCTTGGTCGAGGTTTTGAAAGCTCCAGCCAAGACTCGTTTGTTGTTGATCTCAGCCGCGAGTTGGTAGGTTTCCTCGATAGTAGTGGGTCTCGTTGCCTGGACAAAATCAGCTACACAGTCAAGAAGAGCGCAAATATACTTCTTGATGGTCTTATCAGGCGTGTCCACCTGACTGGGACAGATGATGCTCAACTGTTTGAAACGAGCGGTGAGACCAGCGTTGTCACCTCCTTCTTGCTTGATGTGCCAGAATTCATTCTCCAGTTTCTTGACTTCGTGAGGAGGACAAAACTCCTTCATCATGAGCTCCCTGAGCTCCTCCCATGAGAGGCCATAAGCTGCATCCTTACCACGCCTGTTGCGCTCAGCGGTCCACCAATCCAGTGCCCTGGACTGGAAGACTCCAGTAGCATTCACAGTGCGGAGGTTTTCAGGATATCCACTTTGATGAAAGGTGACTTCGATCGAGTCAAACCACTGAAACATTGCACTGGGTCCATCTTCGCCCATAAAGTTTGCAGGACCGCATGCTTTAAATTGTTTGAAGCTGAAGGGAGCTTTAGGTGCATCACTCTTTGACTCAACAGAAGATTTACTGCTAACCTCATTGATATCACTGGCAATTTGAGGTATGACCTTGGCCATTTCCTTGGCTACAAGTGAAGCGATGCGCTTATCAGCTTTGTTCCTCTGAACATTTCGGTGCATGTGAGAGCCAAAGGAAGACAATATCGAGTGCAGGTTCTGCAGCAGACATCATTTCGAGGGATTAGACGAGATTCGATTATACTAGGTTTTGTTTTGAAAAGTTTAGCATTTTAACAACCCTTTTATTATTATTATTATTATTATTATTATTATTCTTCTTCTTCTTCTTCTTATTATTATTATTATTATTATTATTATTATTATTATTATTATTATTATTATTATTATTATTATTATTATTATTATTATTACCCATGTAAAGCACAGGAACACGTCGGCACGTAATCATGTATACACATAATTCACATAAGCACGTATACACATGGGCACATAAGCACGTATGAGTACATAATTCATGTAAGCACATATTTTGCACGTATTCACCTACATATTTTACACGTATTCACCTATCTTTCAAGGGCGTGTAGCGCGAGCAAGAGTTGCGAGAGATAGCGAGTAGCGTAAGCGACGAGTTTAGCGTGTGAGGCTTCTTAGTTTGTTCGCAATTAATTAGCGTTTTAGATTGAGAAAGCTGTGCGAGTTGTGCGCGATGAGTGGGAAGCGAGAGATCAAAACCATACATCGTAAATTTAAAACATCACATAGTAAAATCGATGACGCGTAAATTCGGCGACTGCGGCTTAAAATCAAAATAGAGTGCATTGGGTGTTAGACATCGACTACCCAAAGTGATTTGATTATTCCCAACAAGTTCGAGTACATGCTTTGGCCTAATAGACTGTGCTCTCACCGAAATACGGCGAATGGCACTCATCCTTCCAGTTACTACGTGACTCAAGTAATTGGAACAATCGAGACTTTGGTGAGATTTGTAAAGTCGAAGCAGGGAGTGGAACGTGTTATTAAGATACGGGTTACACCCCTAACTTAACAACTTTTTTTCCTAACTACGGTTGAAAACAACCACGAGATAGAGATGGAGATTCCCGTTAAGATGTGGATATCACTCCTAACTCAACAGAGACTCTCGTGCTGAGAGTAAAATACACGGAGTGAGTGATCTTATCGAGAGTTCTTGGTTTTCACACCTAATCTCGACACAATTACTCGTTTGTATTATGCGAGTGTTTTCCAAAACGCGTGTATTATGTTAGCCTTAGGAAAGACAAGTAGTGTTGGAACCTTAGGAAAGGTTCCCCTTTGTACGAAGCTACCTTCGTACGAAGGTGCAATATTATAGGTTCAAACGAGAGTGAAATCAGCAGGTGTGTTCGTACGAAGCCCCTACTGGGTTCGTACGAAGCCCCTACTGGGTTCGTACGAAGCCCCTACTGGGTTCGTACGAAGCCCCTACTGGGTTCGTACGAAGGGTCTGCTTTGGGTACTTAGACTATAGACTAGGTCAATTCTACACGACTCGACCTAATTCCCTATAGTTATGGCTCTGATACCAATATGTCACACCCTAACCGATGGCGGAATCATCGGGGCGCGGCACTAGGCGAACCAGATTGCTCAAGAGAATCCATAACAACTATTAAATGACAATATTTAAAAGGTTCATTGTCCCATACCAATAAACAAATATTTCAAAACAGTCATTACAGAGTTCACATCTCTTAAACAAAAACAAGTCCGACAACCTAGATTTTATTTGCGGGTTTCTAGACTTCCTAATCCATTGCAGCAAACAGACCATCAACCTGTCACATACGTTAAAATAAAAGTCAATACATAAAGTAAAGGTGAGTACACAAGTTTGCATAGATATAGTATAAAAGCGTTTACGCATAACCAACATGTAACACGTAATGGGTGAAGCATGTAACTACCAACAATGATACAACTCAACCACATGACTGCGATGTAGAGTATGCGCGACACATGTTCACCGAAGCGAACACGTGAAGTAAAGTAATGTGATCCTTAGCAACCCCTGTTCACAATAGGTGTTGTGTCCAAACTATAGTACTATCTTTGCTAAAGGCGGTCTAGTGTAACACTGTATAAGCATAGTAACAAGCATTCAACAAATCACGTATAGCATGCGGGAGCGATTAGCGTTTATAAAGTGTTTGCGTTGTGTGTTGTGTTTTGATAGAGAACGTATGTAACACCCAAAAGTGCGTTAAATGAAAATGGGTTTGAGTATATTCACAGAGCGTGTACTAATCAAGAAACACGATCCTCAATGGATTGAAGGGAGCGCCGGGTCAGCCTGCGTACGGTAACAGAAGCATAAGTCCTCCAAAGTGCTTAAACGATCGAAAATCGGTGTGTCGGTGGGAAACATAAGCTTCGTACGAAGCTGGTGCCTTCGTACAAAGGTGTGCCTTTGTACGAAGGTGGGTTTTCACACATGTGCTGCTTCCATTGTCCAAAATCGAGTGTCTTCGCGTCGTCTTCGGAAAATTGAGTGTTCATCCCTCCAACCTTAAGCTACTGATTAAACTTAAAGTCAGAGAGGTCTTTGATTATGTCACGGGTGGGAATCGGGCTGTTAAGTGTAAAACCAAGGCCTTCGTACGAAGGCAGTGCCTTCGTACAAGGCCATGTGCCTTCGTACGGAACTGGCTTCGCACAGAACAGTCCAGTTCACAAACGTGGCTGTTCTTGGCATTCGGTGCTGTGTTTTCACCTGAATCGGATGTGTTTCCGAGTCCTATTCAAGCTGGTTTCGACATTACCTCGTTCCACTATTCAGTGAACGAAATACATGCCGTTTTGGGTCCGTTTTGGTGTAAAAAGAAAGTATAAACATGTTTTGGAAGGTTTTCACTTAGACTTGACACTTGGTAAGTGTGAAATCAACATATTTCTATCTTGGGAAACCGAATTTAGTCCCAATACACTCGTTTAAGTGTAAATCAGTGATGAAAGAAGAAGTTTTGATGAAAAAGATGAAGGGCTTTCGTAAAAGCAGGAATTTATGAAGAAAAGAAGAAGTTAAGTGAGAAGATGTATGTTTTTAAAGGAAAACACAAGAATTTAGATGAAAACGAAGTGATTCTTATGAAAATCGAAGTGGAAAACGTTGTATAATTGAAGAAAACTGTTAAATGTTACTTGAAAATGGTCGGACAGCAATTCGGCAGAGTTTCGGTATGAAATCAGCAAGTGAGAATGAATGAGGAGGGGCTTGGGTATTTATAGAAATAGTGGGTTCGCATAGAAGACCTGGTACGAACCGGCTGCCTTCGTACGAAGGCAGTGCCTTCGTACGAAGCGACTTGGCTTCAAACAAAGGTGCTGTTTTGTGCAACGAAATCCTCGTTTCGCGTGTAGGATACTCGTTAAATGTGTTTTGTTGCGTCTGTTAATATTTGTACTTTAAGTATTTTAGCGTAGTACTGGATTTCGAGTTGCGTTGCGTTCTAGTGTGATAAATCGAGTTGTGCGAGTAGCGTTGAGTTTGCGTTGTGATACCGTTTGCGAGTAACAATACACATAATAAGCACACACAAGTAAGACACATAAGAACACATGTTATTACATTATTACTACTAATAACAGCGTTTGCGATTTAGCGTGTTAGTTGTGATAAGCGTATGCGGAGGTGTATGATAACTAAACAAACAAACACGACAATTTAAATAGTATAATTCTCTGTAATTTGTGTTCCGTAAGCGTTTGCGAATATAAAGCGTTTAAGCGTGTGGTGGTGCGGTGTGATGAAAATGTATTTTAGTATAAGATAACCCTTTATTTATATCGAATCTCGGAATACAACACGGTTACAAATCGAAGTAAAAGCAAACGGGTAATAATCCGAAAAGTCAGGTTGTTACACACACACTCTCTCTCTCTCCCTATATATATATATATATATATATATATATATATATGGTAGGGTTCATGTGAGAACCACCTTTATTGCGAGAACCGCGAGAACCAATGTGAACACAACAAAATAAACCCACTACACCACCAAAAACCTAAACACCACCCCAAGCTAAATGCTAAAAACTAACCACCCCCCCCCCCCCCCAAAAAAAAAAAAAAAACCTAACCCCCACCCCCCCCAAACCTAAATCCCCCTACCCAAGCTAAATGCTAAAAACTAAACCATAAAGTTAAACCCCCCCAAAAAACATAAATAAAAAATCTAAAAAAAAACACAATTTTTTTAATAAAAATCGTTTTTAAAATTTTTTTAAACGAAAAGTAGTGATATTTATTAAACAATATTAATTTTTTTTTTGTGTTTTTTTAGATTTTTAGGTATTTTTGGTTGTGTTCCCATTGGTTCTCGCGGTTCTCTCAATAAATGGTGGTTTCTAACGGATCCTTCTCATAATATATATATATATATATATGAGAACTGCACCGAGTTGTGAGTACCAAAGGAACTAATCTCATCCTTTGATCAAAATGGAATGTATGGCTGAGATGTGATTTGGGTTTTTACATGTGGGGACATGCCTTTTTAATAAAAAAAAACCATTTAAAGTACATGAAAGAGCAAATATGACATTTTTACACACCTACATTTTGTAAAGAATTATGTTTTTGAAGTTGTCCCATCAAAACAAATTAAACGTATAAAATTATTTTTTAACACTACAAATTTACAAAAAAAATATTTTCATACATGTAAAATACATTTTTAATGCAAAATTGCATTTTATACAACAAAAAAGTCCCTAAATTTTCACTCACCAACAAATCTACAAATTTATGTTGTCGTAAAATCACAAATACATGTCTCGAAAAAATAAATGCACACAATGGCCTTCATCTGTTGTTCGTTATCCTCGTCTTTTGAATAGCAAAGCCCTAACACCTACGAAAATCAAAGGAAAAAATAGAGCGTTTACATTCCACAAATGTGACATTTAGAGGAGCTCGCGCGCGTGTTCAGGGGCTTAAAAAAACATTTTTCTGCCGCATGTAAAAAAACATTTTTTACTTTCGATACCGTGCGCAAATTTTTTTTTACATTCGGCAACGAATGTAAAAATATTTTTTCAAACGTATGTAAAGCTACAAATTTACAAACATTTTTATAATTTTTTTTGATACCGCTGACACGTAAAGTTTTTATTTTTACCCCAGCCCCGGTTGTAAATTATTTTTAAGTCCTGGTTGTAAAATTTATTTCTGTCTCGGTTGTAATTTCTTTACACCCCTATTAAAACATTTCAAACCTTTGTTTATGCCTCCGGTTGTAAACTTTTTTTACGCCCCGGTTGTAATTTTTTTTACGTCCAGGCTGTAAATATTTTTACGCCCCTGTTAAAAAAATTTAAACCTTTTTACACCATAGTTGTAAACTTGTTTTACACCCCAGTTATAAATTTTTATTTACACAACTATAACTCGTCAACGTCTTACCTTTTTGCATTGCTTCCCTAATTTCAACAAAAAATAAATAAAGCCAAAGCCAATCTTGATGTTTATCGTCCACGTTCGCCAAAGACACCACCTACGAACACAAGTATAAAAAGAATTTCTTAGATAGTGCAACGATGTAAATGTATTTTACCTCCATCTTTACAAAAAATTATGTCGTCGTTTCCCACATGAACACAAAAACACAATCGTTTTTACATCGTATTCCTAGTGTAAAATATTTTTACATTGTTTTTACATCGTATTTCTAGTGTAACAGTTTTACAAAATATTTTTTTACATCGACTTTTACAAAATTTTTTTTACATCGAATGTAAAAGATATTTCTTACATCGAATGTAAAATACTCTTAAATCGATTTTTACAAAAAAATTTACATCGACTTTTACATGTGTGTTCAAATCTTACATGTATGTTCAAACTAGGGATGGGCAAATGGTACCCAGTACATGGTACCGAATTTACTGAACCGGGTACATTTTCGGTATTTACCCTCAAATACCGGTACTGTACCGGTACCGAACCGTATCGTACTGGGTTTATTCGGTACCGGTACCTACTTTTGAGGATTTTCGGTACCGGTCGGTACCGAGCTCATCCCTAGTTCAAACCCCAGTAGAACCACCGACGAACAGCTTCGAACCACCTAAATCACGCACCATGTAAACCCAATGTAAAACCAATCAAAAACCTGAAAAACCAAATCGAGAACAGGACATGAACGCGTCAGCATGCAACCTGACAAAACCTAATGTAAAACCAATCAAAACCTTATGTAAACCTAAAAAACTCACTGTAACCCAACCAAAACCAAATTCGAGCAACAACAAAATAAACAATAACCCACAAAACAAACCAATAACTCGACTAGAAAACCAATATACGATACATTTAACAAAAAATACCAATTGTAAACCAACCTAAACCTTATGTAAACCTCTAAAAGCCCAATGTAAACAAACCAATATCCTATTCAAATCTCAAATAACCTCGACTAAACTTTACACAAATTCAAAAATTAAACAAACCATGACGTTTTCATGAAAAGGTACAAAATCGTTTTTTTCCTAACCGGTTCCAGTTTCAAACCAAAAAAACCAAAGCTGGTCCAAACTGGTTCAGTCCGGTTTAATAACCGGGTTTTTTTTAACCGGTCCAAAAACCGACCAGAAACCTGCAACGCAGAACGCTACACAACGTTGCGATTTTTTGACGTTTATCGCTGCAGTTTTTTGATGTTTATTGCTCAAAGAACGCTACTGAAAAACGCTGCAATTTTTTAAGGTTTTTACGCTAAAAAAACATGCAGTTTTTTGGCCTTTTTTTTGCTGAAAAACAACAGTTTTTAAGGATTTTATGCTAAAAATGCATGCACGTTTTTGGCTTTTTTTACTGAAAAAAACTGCACTTTTATGGCGTCTATTTGGCTGAAACAACCTGCACTATTTTTGCGCTTATAACAGTTTTTAGTCGAAAAAAACCTTAAAAATGTTATTAAATAGCTGGAAAAAACATAATTTTATAAAACAACACACGTTAAACGAAAAACACGATTCATTGGTAAAATGTTAAGCCTGTTTTTAATATACATGTTTCCGGTTTTTCAGTTAACTGGTTTTTTGTATAATTGGTTTTTTATCGGTTTTTATTAACAACATCCCAATCGCCATCCCAAAACAATGGTTCAGTTTCGACACCTAACCGGTTAGAAAAGGTGTGATTGTAATCCATATTTGAAGGATCTGTTCCACTCTTAATAACCGATGCTTTCCCTCAAAATTTCTACGAGGATTTCATAAAAAAAACATATGGTCAGAAACATGAAAAAAACCTGAGACGAAAGCAAGGGATATCAACCACTGCCGTCGAACAACCATTTGTTAAACCCTTTGTCGGAAGCACTGTGAAGCCTTGCCGTCGAACCACCAGCCTCTAACCCATCTAAATCAAATCCTTTAAACAAATAAAACCCATCCCAATCATATCAATAAAAACCAATTCACAAGAACAAAACTGGATAGCTAACTAAAAAACCAGTTTCCTTAACAAAAACCTAAAAAAATAACATCAAGCATCCAAAATAAAACTTCCAATTACCATCGATTTCAAAAGACAAGAAGGACAGAGGTTTGAATCGAAAGCCTTGGTTTACCGTCGTGAAACGCTGTATGTCACGCCCCAAAAACGTCGCAGCGGAATATAAAATGTAGTGGTGACGGAAGTTGGTGCCCATTTATATCTTGATGATCGATGCATTAAATTGTTGGACATATTATCTTATTTAAAACCTAAGTTTTAAACATTTCGTTTTAAAACATGACACAACCACGACATAGTTAAGTTGTTTTGATCCTCATGGATCTTATTACATTCGTCCCAGAAAGTTTTAAAAGTTAGTCCAACATTATTAAGTAACAAAACATGCATCAACAACCACAAGATACGCCATAATTCCCGAAGCCGAACTCAAGTACCTGTAGAACACGTTAAAATCAAGTGTCAACACAAAGGAAGGTGAGTTCACATATTCACATACAAACAATTCATTCCAAAGGAAAACTTTCTGATTATGTGTTTATTTGAAAACATCCATATAATTTTTAGAAAGTCCATTTTACTTCCTTCATAAAAATCCATGGGTCCTCCGTCGCGGTTCAACAACCCGACAATAAAACATCTTACCCAGGTTTTTGTATATTAAATTCATTGCGTCAATTTTCAGACTCGTATGTTAGCTAGACAATACGAACTATATATTTACCATGCAGAGATAATCAAAACTAGACAATAAACAGAATATCAATTCGTCGTTTGACTTGACTCGGAGCGACCGGTCACGACGGGGTTGTCAACCCGATAGATCTACCTGTAGGTCCCGATTTCTGAGGATCGATAACGAAACCAAATCTCTTGTTTATCACAAACACGGTCACGATTGTGGAATCCCCGTGACTATGCCAAACCAAACATAGATAGTAACAACGCAACGCAACGTAACCAATGAATCACAGTCAATTGATTAGATGAGAACACGGTTCAAACAGATACACACAAAGTTTGAAGTAAGACTCTCAGGATATGCTCTCATGGTTTCAAAGTGAAACCATGTGGTGTTTATATAGCAGCCCAGGCCCACAAGTGACGAAACAAGGATTGGGCCCGACGAAACCTCACTTGGGCCTGACGAAACTCTACAGTTGACGAAACTCTAGGAGTTTCATCACTGTTCATGGCGAAACCTTGAGTTTTGACCATTTGGGGGTTTCGTCATGTAGTGCTCGACGAAACTTAGAGTTTCGTCGAAGGCTGCATAAGCTATTTGGCTGCAAACTGTTAAGACAGTTTGCAGCAAAACTTATAAACACACATAACAAATGTAAAACCCAAAATGCAAAATGCATTAGTCATTTAACTTTACATAACGACTGAGACAACATGTCGGACACAAGTAGGATAGGAGGATATCCGACTTGATCGACGGCGAATTACAGACTCAATAATTATAAAAGACCGTATAAATTACAACGTTAATAAAGACAAGTTACAGACACCAAAATAATGCATCAATAAACTTCCCCTTGTCTGTTACTGTCTTCGGTCTTCAATCTTCTGTCTTTAGTGTTTCAGCGTCTAGGTGCTTCCAGCATGAATTCCTCGATAAAAGCAATAACAAGCGACGCGTTGAAATCGAAGCGCTTGATGAGCGTCCTTGTCTTCGTAAAGTATATCATGCCAAAATAGCTTGCTGATGTCGTTTGCTGACATATTAACAATCCACATCGGATCCAACATCCGAAAGTTATCACGATCACCTTTAAACACGATCACCGCTTCATGAGTATCTGAGTCGTAACACCACAACGCCATTTCTTCGAGAAAGTTCTGTTCCATTGGCATCAACGGTATCTTGTCCATAACCTTCGTGGGCTGATACACAAGCTTGTAACGCGCCGTGTTGGTCGCTGGATCTAAAGTGAGCTTGATCTGCTGATAGATGGGGAACTGAGGCTTGTACGACTCGTCTTTCCAGCCTGTCCTTTTGTTAAACTTTA